>WNGS01104235.1:4263-28748 GCA_020271785.1 Procambarus virginalis
AATATGAAATATTTGACGAAATGTTTACAATTAGAGGTGAAACCCAGACTGTTACCCAGGAAGAAGTAGAAGTGCTCGTAAATTCTTGGGTCGACGAAATGACCGCAAAATCGATTATTGCTTTAAAAATGTTCAATCCTCAAGTGTAGGAATTCATTTTATGTCTCGCTTCGCCATTAATTTTTCGTATATCTGCCACCCTATGCACCTCGGATCTTACGTACCCTATCCTGCTAAATTAAGGGGGAAAGATTTCATATTTAACCCCGAAAGCGAAGGAGATGAGTGTTTATTGCAATGTATTGCTTCTTATAAAAACTTAGCATTGGGTAGGACCATGAATAACGCTAGACAAAATTACAAAAGCATTCGATGGTGTAGGAGATTCGTAGTATGGGCCGATGAAATCAGTTTGCCCGTATCATTTGACAATGTTAATAAAATAGAAAAGATAAATAAGATTACCATTTATATTTATACAGTAACTCGTGGAAGTAATCGTTACTATCTTAGTTTAGCTAGGAAAAGCCAAGAAAAGTATATCGATAAAGTCCCTTTGTTATTATTAGAAGGCAAGCATCTCTGTCTGATCAAGGACTTTGATAAATTTGCAAAGAGTATTAACCATAACAAGAATAGAATTCCTAACACTCATAAATTCTGTCATATTTTTTATTGCACTCTCCCCCAGATGAGACTCAGGCTCACGAAGAGTAATGAACTGTATCCCAAGTATTTGCGTTCTATAATCCCAATGAGAAAATAATATTTAAAAATTATGGGAGAACCTACAGTCCAACTCACACCACCTATTATGACTTCGAATGTCTTTCAGATCGTCAAAATCCTCGAGGCATGGTAGAATGTAAGCATAAAGCAATTGCTTATGCTAAAATGATTTTTGACAGGGAATTAAATGTCGTAGAAACGTATTCATACGTAGGTCCAGACACTGTTAATCATTTTATTACAACGCTAGAAGCCTCAGGGAAAGCTATTTATGCTCAGCTCCCCAACTTCCCTAAGAACTTGTCTAGAGAGCAGGAAAGAATGTTTCAAAGACAAAATACGTGTCAGTTGCGTTATCAAAATTTCAAGAATAGGAAAGATAAACATAGATATTATAATCATACTATACAAGAAATAATTACTTAGGAGCATATTGTGTTCGTTGCAATTTACAATGTAAAAATGCTCGTAGATACTTGACCACATTTTCCCATAATGTTGCCTATGATCTTGGAATTATACTTAAAGAACTGCCTAAAGATCCTCACTGCGATGTAGAAATTCTAACCAAGGAAGGTTTAAAATTTATGCAAGTCATCATAGGTGAACTTAAATTCCTAGATAGCCTAGCTCTCCTTTATGAGTTATTAGGAACCTTAGCAAAAGAGCACGTTGACAGTAAGAAACCCACCAAGTGTACTGAACACATATTGAGCAGCATATCCGATGAGGCTAAGGCTCTGTTAATAAAATGTAAACAAAGTCTGTGTTATGATTACATTTCTTCCATGGATGTATTAGACGAACCTCAACTCCCTTCTCGAGATAAGTTTTGCAATGTTTTACATGACGCTCTTCTATCTGAAGAAGATTACAACAAAGCTCTTAAAGTATTTAATTTAGGGAACTGTACAAACATCAAGGATTACCTCATGTTATATTTAAAAGCTGACGTAGGAATGTTAGTTGATATATTTACACTTTGGCGCACATCATTGAAAGAAATTTACAAACTAGATATTGTTTTCTATGTATCACTGCCTAGTTACGCTTGGGACGCATTCTTATTTAAATCGAAAGTTGTACTTGACTATGTGTTGATCAGAATGTTTATGATTTGTTGAGAAGAAATTTTAGAGGGGGGGAGAGTTCACATCTTCCATACGGCAATTTACACAGGCTGTTAATGAGCATACTACATCTAACCCTAGCTCTGATGAAGATACTCACATTTTGTACTTAGAGTTTAACATCCTATATGCAGCGTGCATGGCTGAGTTACTTCCCCAGGGAGGGATTAGACAATTAACTGACCTTGAGCGGGATACCTTATTAGAGCAAGGGTTAGAACATACCCCCTGTGATTGGGACAAAGGATATTGGTTTTTATGCGATACAAAACATGTATCTCCCGAGGTAGTTAGGTATACTGATGATCTGCCCCTTGTACTGTCTCATACTAATATAACTGAGGAGTTTTTGTCAGAGTACAGTAAGAAAACCCTTAATGATGAAAAACGTAAGCTCCCACCTAAAAATACTAAATTAATTGCATCCCATCTGCCCAAAAAAAACTATTTAGTAATCCATGATTTCCTGCAATTGCTATTAAAACTAGAACTGGAAGTTGAACGACTAAAAACAATCTATGAATTTAAACAGGCTCCCTATCTAAAAGATTTTATTTCGACAAACATTCGAGAACGGTCTAATACAACCTGTAAAGTTAAAGGAAAAGCCTTTAAACTTATAAGTAATAGTCTGTACAGGAAATCAATGAGCAGTATTTTTAGATATGCTAATACCCACCATCTAGTAACAACATAACACGCATTCTTAACTCATGCAAGATACCCATTGTATAAACGAGCTATCTCTCTAGGTCCAGTTAGGGTTCTCTGTACAGTAATGAAAGACATCCTTAAAGTCACCACTCCTTTTTACATGGGATATCAGATCTTGCAGATAGCCAAGAGACGTTTATATGAGTTCTGGTGTATAACATATTTAAAGCCCATTATGGGGAAAGAGCTAGACTAATTTATAAAGATACAGACTCATTCATAATCACCCTAACCTACAAAGATGCGTTCCAGGAAATGACAAAAGCTCTTCTACTAGATTATATGGATTTCAGTAATTTTGACAAAGACCATCCCATGCACTCAGCTACTCGCAAAGGTGAACTAGGACTCCTCAAGTCGAAAGTAAAGCAGAAAATTATAACTGAATTAATTGCACTCAAGCCTGAAACTTATTCTCTCCTAACCCTTGATAATGAACATTTATGTAAATGTAAAGGGATTCCTTATCACCAACAAAAGAAAATAACACATGTATCTTTTTAGGACACATTAGAGACAAATACAACTCTTAATTTTGTATCCCGGTCCATTCGTAACGTTAACGGATAAATACGTACATGTAAAACAACAAAGCCCTTCAGCTTTTGATGACAAGAGGTACCTGATTAGTCCCACAGAGTCTTTAGCTTAGGTCACCCAGACATTCACGAGCACGAGGTACAGGAAGAGGTGCAGGTAGAGGTTCCGGTAATTGTAGATAATCCCCCACCAAGACGTCCATTATTCCCCATTTTTAATCTTTGGGATAAGCGGAAAAGAATAGCGCAGCAATTGTTCCCTAATAACAACTAAGTCTATGTTCAATGTTACTCTGTTACTGTATTGGCTATGTATTTTTTGTTACTGTATTGTATATGTTATTTTGATACTGTATTGTATATGTTATTTTGATACTGTATTGGCTAAATTCAAATGTCTATGAATTATTGTCTAAGGAAAATGTCTAAATGAAAATGACTATGGCTATGTTATTTTGATACTGTATTGGCTAAGTTCAAATGTCTATGTCTATGATTTAATAGCTATGATTTTGTTACTGTATTGGCTATGTATTTTCAAATACTGTATTGTCTAATGAAAATGTCAATTAATTTTTGTCTATGTTAAAATGTCTATGATTTAATGTTTATGATTTTGTTACTGTATTGGCTATGTCTAATGAAAGTGTCTATGATTTAATGTCAATGTTTTTTTATACTTTATTGTCTACGTCTACGATTTTGTTACTGTATTGGTTATGTTCAAATGTCTATGACTTATTGGCTATGTTAACTTTTTAAAATAAAACTCGAATGTACATTTCGTTAAATACTCTTTTCATTATATATTTGTAGTTAGTCTATTGAATCTCAGCATTATGGAAGGGCAGAAAAAAGTTATTACTGAAGCCCAGTTGAATATATATAGTGAACCATCAAGAATTAATATTGCTGGTTTTTCAAATGGCGGGAAGAGCTATTTATGTTCTAAAATGATTGAGAAATATCACCATAACTTTTCTAAAATAATTATCTGTGGAAGTGGGTATAAAGAGTTGAGAACTAACACACACACTAGACATAAGATATCTTTTTACAAAAAAATTGTAAACCCTTTAGACGATCGTGATCCAGAGGACACATCTCATATATTAGATGTTTATGATGACTTGTATGTTGAATCTACAAACTCTAAAATAGTAAGTGATATATTCACTAGAGGACGGCACGAGAACATCTCTGCTATTTTTATAACCCAAAATATATTTTTTAGTGGGAAATTTTCTAGATCTACAAGTTTAAATGCATCTCATTTTATTCTGCTTAAATCAAGAGATCTGTCCCAGATAGAAACATTAGGCAGACAAATATTCGGAAAACAAGATGCTAAGAAATTTTTAGATATATATAAGAAAGTGATTTCTTGACAGTATGGGTATTTACTTGTTGACTTGGGCGTTAAAACACCTGAATCCGTAATATTTAGGGTAAATATTGTGAATGAACCCCCATATGTAATAGTGTATCAATGGTGAACATTAAACAAACTCTTACTAAGATATACAATGACCCCAAGTCCATAGGTGGGTTAGGTGGTGTTTTAAAATTGTATAAGGCTGCAAAGAAAACAATCCCTGAATTAACTATAAAAGATGTGAAAGAATATTTAAAAACGTCTAATGCTTATACCTTACATCTAATAAAAAAACGTAAATTTAAGCGCAGATGTATCTTAGCACCTAGACCTAAAGCTTTCTTTACCAGTGACTTGGCTGATATGAGATTGGTAGCTAAGCACAACAATGATATTAAATATTTATTAGTTTGTGTTGATATATTTTCGAGGTTTGCACATGTAGTTCCACCCTCCACTAAATCAGGTCAGAGTGTAAGCAAAGCCATGAAAGCTATTCTGGATTTACCTTCATCAAAAGGTGTAAGGAAGCTTAACACTTATAAAGGGGGCGAAATCTATAATAAATATATAAAACGATTGTTAGACAGTAAAAACATTAAACTGTACAGTGTATTTTCTCAGGAAACTAAAGCCAGCATTGCAGAGAGATTTATAAGAACATTGAAAACTAAGATATATAAATATTTAACGGCCTACAATATCTTAACCTATATAAATGTTCTGCTTGATATTGTTAAAACATATAATAGAATACCCCATAGAGGATTAACCCTTTAACTGCGCAACGCGCCTGCAGGCTTGCGTCTGGTTTGCGAAACGCGCCTCCGGGTATTTGTATTTTTCAAGTTCCATTCAAATCTCCCGCGGCTACATGGGGTTCACATCAGCTTCCTCAGGGCTCTTGTAAACAGACGCCATCTTTAAAAAAAATCGTGGTCCACATTCCCGGGTGTGGGAGCCTCAGTAGTGTGTGAGCAACCAAGGCTGGCGCTCGCAGCATGAGCGCACAGCACTGCTGTTCAGCGTGTGACCACAGCATCGCCTAATAATGTCAAAATATATATATAACTTGTATCATTTAGCCATGATAGTGTTATAGAAGAGCCTGAGTGTGATAATGACTGGGTACAATGTTCAATTATCAGTGATTCAATGCTGTTCACGATGTTCACAGCACCACAGCATTATTTCGTCCATCTAGGAATTTTCAAATGATTTCTTAGGTTCCTTTTCAAAATAAACGTGTGGTCAATTATTCATTTACAGGAATTAGTGACCAGGATTGTGATAATAGCAGGATTGTGGTTATAATTAGCGTTGTGCGTAGTATTGTGGAAGGAGGAAAGTTTGGTGAGGGAGGGAGGGCGAGAATTGAGGTAGCCTCATTGTGTGTGTGTGGCTGCCACTCTTGTTTTGCTCACCATAATAGCTTAGTGGTTCGCTATGGGCAACACATATGTACATGGGTATATATAGTGTGTGTATATAGTGTAAGAACAGTAACAGGAGAATGTTGAGAGGAGCTATTTTGGTGAGGGAGGTGACGTAATCGTAGCGTCGTCTGCTGTCTGCTGTGTGATTTTTCATGCAGTGTATGGTGGCCACTGTACTGTTTGGACACAATACCGGCTTACTTGCATAGTTCTGGTAAATAAAACATGTAGATAGGTATATAGAACATGTGTAATAAGAACTATAAAGTATGGTGGGAGGAGCAATGTTGGCGAGTAAGATGTTGGAGTGAGGGAGACTGGCTGGGTGTGGCTGCTCTCACTCGAGGTGTTCTGAGTGTGTTGATGGTGAATGTATATAGTGTGTGACAGTGTGTAGTGTGTAAATAGATTATATGTATACATAAATTAGCATGATACATAGTAAATATGTGCAGCATATGTGTACACAAGTGTCATGCACGTAACAGACAGTACGGTTGTTTTACTGCCATAATATAGTGTACGTGTTCACTATACATAGGATTAGTACGTAAAAACAAATAAAATGTATTTGGAACTGTGCGAAAAAAATGAACGAAAATATATTCGCGGCAACTCGCGCGCCCCGCCCCGACCGCCCCACCCGCCCCGGGAGCTTACAGCACGGGCGCACGGGGAATCATGACGTCACGCCCCAACTTACGGACCCCATAGCAGCCAAAGTAAGTACAATTACGACTTTTTTTTTACATACCCATACTGAGGGAAGGGTTTTTGACACTTTAAAAAGAAAAAAGAATTTTTCCAGAGAATTTATTTCCTGCGCACCACGGGGGTGTCATATTTGGAGGCAACGCAGTTAAAGGGTTAAAGGAGAAAATACCTATTGATGTACATGCTTTATCTTCGCCTCAAGATGTGGCTAGGCAGTTCAAGCTCATGTATAAATGAGAGGAGCGGACTAAGCCGCGCATCAGTAATCATCTGTCTGTGGGAGACACAGTACGGCTTGCCTTATCTAATCGTATTTCAAAGTTCAAAAGAGGTTTTCATCAGCAGAACACTAAGGAAATATTTACTATTGCTCAAATTGATACTAAACAACCTGTACCTTTATATTATCTAAAGGACTTAAATAATAGACTTATTGAAGGCGGGTTTTATAGAGAGGAGCTGACTCCCACCTACTTATCAGATACATTTGTAATTAAGAGAATTATAAGTAAATATAAAATTGGCAATACTTCTTTATATAAAGTTAGATACCTCGGATACGACAGTTCATTTGATCAGTGGGTGAATTCAGATGACGTGAAGAAACTATGAAGAGGCAGCCCTTAGCAAGTATCGCGGATTTATCGAACTATTAGCTAGATTAGGTTATAATTCTAGGAAAAAGTTAATTAAGACTCTTAACAAAGAACATATACTTTGCCTATCTGAAATATTTAATAATTTCTTAAAAAATAAAATTGAAGTTGGGAAGCCTATTTTAAAACGACTGTCTAAATATAGAGCTCTACTCGATATGTTAGCCTGTAAGAAGAAGGCTATTTCACTCAAGAAAGACATATTAACGAGTAAAAGAGGAGGTAATTCATTGGGTATTTTACTTCCAATTGCTATAAATTTTATTTCATGGCAATTTAATAAGGAATAATGAAAGAATTCTATCTTGTACCACGAAAAGCTATTGATCAACAGAAGCCTATGGTAGTAAGTGTAGAGAAGCCTACGACAGTGAGAACAAAAACCTGTTATATATCACTTGATAGACTTAAGATTAAAGCTTAAGGATTATGATTTTGCAGTCTCCTTGTTAAGTTGTTTTAATACAACTGGACTTATAAAGTGGGATGAGGAAGGGAACATCACATCGCCAGTTACTGGGCTCAATATTGTTGATGACGTTATAAGCAGGATGTGCTCTCCGAAATTGTTTTTTCCAGAAGATAAATTGCCCATAGCTAAGTTGTTTTTTTCTTTGACCTTTACACCTAAAAATTTATTTAGAAATGTAGATGCAAAAAATCAAGTGTTTTCTCCTCGGAGTTTGAAGAGGCGGATCAAGGCTGGAGATGAAGGAGAGTCTACCTGGATACCATATTAAGGTGAGTTTATGTTTATTTTTTATCATTTACTGATACACTACAGGATGGATAGTTACGTTATATATGCAGCAAGTAACTCGGATACTGACATATTTA
The DNA here is from genome assembly GCA_020271785.1 of Procambarus virginalis. Taxonomy (NCBI): domain Eukaryota; kingdom Metazoa; phylum Arthropoda; class Malacostraca; order Decapoda; family Cambaridae; genus Procambarus; species Procambarus virginalis. The sequence continues at coordinate 12,394 of WNGS01104235.1, forward strand.
AAAATAATGCTCCCAATGCTCTTGAAAACAGATTACATAATCAGCTGCCTTTAGACCCGAATAAAGCTTATGAAATGTGCCTGAAGAATATATTCCTGCATCCATCTTATTTGGCTGTTATGAGGAATGACACGGAAAGTCTTATTTCAGTTCAACTTCTAGTGTCTAATAAAATTTATCTGAATTGAATACAGTGAATACATCTTTTACTTTAAAGTCAGATATTTTAGCGAGCGATAATTGCATAGAGCTAACGACTATTTTAAATAGAGAAATTTCGGCTATTTTTCAAGAGGTTCGCTGAGTTTTATGGGAACCGTACTTAATTATAATTTCCCGACCATGGGGGCATTTATATGAAATATGAATCGAGTATTAATTGAATTAAATTTAATACAGCATTTAGTAAAAAGTTGTTAAAATTATTTATTACAAAGGATGGTAAATTGATTGTTCGCATATCTTTGTCTTTTGGTCGAAATATATGTAAAGTTATTGGAGCTGAAGTAGGTAAAGCCTATGATATTTTTATTATGAATAAACTACCTAATAACAGGATGACTGTACAAGACACATGCTATTATCACCCTAGGCCAGGAGGCCATATAGATTTCTTGTGTGTTTATTGTGATAAGGTACAGCCTACCATGTTTGGTAATCAGATTGTAAATATCTTGGATGTTGTTTCGTTTCAAAGTAATGCAACGCACAGGAAATTATATAAACCTTTAAATACGACTAATATTGATGGCATCAGTATTAAATTAACATTAAGATTGGAAGCCTGTATATTTTGAAAAGGAGGATGTACGATTGCAGTATTGCATATTAGACCCTTGATATATAATGGTAAGAGATGCGGGAGTTTGTCATTCTCTCCTGACACGTTTAAACATGAGGGTCGGGTTTGTACAGCTGTCCGTTGACGAGGTAGGGCGGTTTATCGCACCTCGAGGGAAGAGAGGTGGAGCACTGGGTGATATTACTGTTTTGATAGAAGACATTTAAGAGGAGGCGGAACTTTAAGTTTCTTAACTGGTCTAGCTCGTAGAGCAACTCCTTCCTATTAAAACTATTATGCCAGCTGCATTGACAATGGGACAGAATGTTTGCAGGATATAAATACAGGCCAAGATACTTTGAAAGATGCAATTAGAAAACGCGGTATGGAAAACATTGAAAGTATAGGTCCTAAATTAATAGCAGGTGGACGAATAACGAAAGAAAAACGGAAAGACCTGCTTATATAAAGAAAATGGATAGATATAAAGACGTGTTTTTTCATAAACAGTACTAGTTGTATACTAGACGCAGACATGATGAGTGTAAATGCTCCTAGTGCAGCATTGCAAGTTCCTTTTGAAAATTATACAGCTGCTATAAGCGATGGCTATCCTAAAGTTAGTCTGCATAGAATGGTTGAAGGTATGATATTTTCAAGACAGACACAAGATATTTTACCTGTGAATTCAAGTATTAACAATAAATTTAAAGATTCTTATGTTGAATTCCGTATCCCAGGAGTTAAGGGTCAATTTATTATTCTTTCGAGCCTGACGTTAGAGCTCATGGTTGAATTAACGGGACCTGACAGAATTATGGCTTTAGCAGATATTAAAAATGCATCAATAGTTAACGGCTTGTCCCAGACGATGTTTAAGGCTGTAACTGTTTATTTAAATGAGCAGGTGGTGGAAACTAATTCACTATTTTCATATTTATCGCATGTAAAGCTATTGACAACGCTTTCTGAATGTAAAGCTGAAAGATTACAAGAACTAACGTATTTCTATAATGATGTTTTTCCTGAAAAATATGATGCAGATTATTTAAAGAATGCCTCAGAGGACCTTAAATCTAGATTTGTAAAGTTAAGAACTGAGGGAGTAAACTGTTGCTTTAAACTGCTATTGGACATTAAAACTTTGAGCAAATATCTTTTGGATGGAATTGATATTCGTTTGTGATTAGAACTTAACAGTGATCCGTGGGTTATGAACAGTATTGAATCTGGATACAAGTTTAACATTGAACTAGTTAGAATGTGGATTGATCGGATAACTTCGTTCGCATCTGGATTGGAGGTTATTAATAGAGCTCTGGCTGAACAAAATGCGCCAGTTACATATACGTTTGATAAGACACTCCACAAGACGTTTATTCTTGGAGTGGGCAGCAGAGATTAAGTATTGACCAGCCATGGGGGAGCATTGTCCTTGATAAATTATTTATTATGATGACGGATATGGAAGCAATATCTGGAGCGTATATGTTTAATCCTCTTTATTTCGATCACTGCGATTTTTCTAATGTATATATTACACGTGATGGGACAAATTTATTTAATATAACTTGCAAGTTCCCGAACAAATGTTCGGAACTATACTATGAGACTCAAAATGCAGTAGTCTTTAACGCCTGTAATACCTTGACATATAATTCATTTATAAAAGGACGAACGTTACTGGCATTTAGACTAATGCCTGAGGAACTGAGAGACACCCTTCCTATAGAGGCTTCGGGCAACTTGAGAATTACGTTAGAATTTGCTGTTCCGATGAAATCAAATAAAGTTATTATTTGATTTGAAAATACAACAAGAGTCTTGAGAATTTATTCCGATCGGCGAGTTATGTGCGATACAAGAGCATCAACTGCAAACAAATTAATATGACATTGAACAATATGACGGGTACTAAAGCTGAATATATAGGATGCTATTTAGGGACAGATATATATAAAATAATGAGACGAATAAAGGATAGTCCGATTTTGTTTATAATAGACACTTTAGGAAGAGACTCTAAGGAAGTAATGGGGCACTGGATTGCTGTATACAAATCTAAACGGAAAATAGTTATACTAGATTCTTACGGAATAAATGTGTATTCGCCCTACATTTCGGAGTTTTTATATTATTATAAGGACTGCAATATATACATGTTTACAGAGCGACTGCAGAGTTTAAATATGTATGCAGGCTGTATGCAATGTTTTTCTGTCATCATCTTTAAAACTAGGATCTAAAAAAGTGCATTAAAGCTATTTGAAACTAGTTTTACTTACGGAGATTATACGCAGAATGATAGGAAGATAATGAGGCTATATTATGCTTTATTTAAAAATATGTAGAGCTGCTATGAAATGCTACGTTACGATTAGAGCGATATTTGTTGGAAAATGTGCTTGGAGACAATGGACTGAATGAAGCTTGAGACGAATTAATTATCTTACAATGGTGAGTACATTTGTTTTGAGCTTTATGCGTTGATGAATAATGTACATGTGTAAATGCTATCTAAACTGTTATTCTTTTATTTTACAGAGATGAGGACTGAATAGGATGGATATTATACAAGGGGATGGAAGAGTGAGCTTCTGTCAACTTCAGGATAAATGACACGTTTTTTATAAATTGTGTAAACTGAAATTAGATGACTAAATAAAAATATAAATAGATAAATAAGTTTTATTAATGCCTAATGAATATATATTAATTATTACGATGGTGAACGCTGGCAATGACTGGCGGATGGCGGGCAGGTAATCAGGTGTTGAAGGCCTCGGGGCAGGTAGCCAGCGGCAGCTTAGGTAGTCTCGGAGGCAGCTTAAGTATTAAAGGTTACACTGAGACGCCTCGGTTGATTTGTGTAAAACTGACTCGTTTATTATTAATGTAAAGGAACAAACATTACGATGTCTAAAAATATAAATTGCTAAACGGATTTATGAATGAGAGGGGTAAAGTAACAGGTAGGGCGGGGTGAGTAAGGTAACAGGTAGAGAGGGGGAGGGAAGGTCCAGATATTACGGCGACACTAAGATAAGATTATGGAGGTGACTTAGGGGGAAACATCTCGTAGGGTCAGGACAGGTGACGTGCGGGTGTGAAAGAAGTGGGAGGGGGGTGACAGGTAAGGTAGGGCGGGGGTGGGAGGGGAGGGGTGAGACAGGTAAGGTAGGGCAGGGGTAGGTGGGGATGGCTGGGTAATTAATGATGTCTCATGTAGCTGGCTAAAGCTACTCGTTTCTAAGTAAGAATTCTACTTAAAGGAATACAGTCTAAAATAACTGTTTATGATCTTTATTCTCGGCAAGAATTCTGAAATTATTTCCCCTATAAGATCTCTTAACAAACTTCTATGAATATATTTTTCTCCTAAGAAATCCTTAACAAACTTCTAAGAACATATTCTCTGAAAATGGTTTTTGAAAAAATATGCAATTTTGAAAAACAAACAAAAATTGTCCTTAGAGTTTACCTGGAAACTATGTGACTTAAACGTGACTTTTCTAAATTCATCTGCAAACCATGACCCCATAAACGTGTTTTTTCTGAAAAAATAAATGTTCTTTATGGGGTCATGCCTACTACTCACTACCACACCACAACTACCACACCACAACTAGTACATCCCTACTACGACACCACAACTAGTACACCACTACTACAACACCACAACTAGTACACAACAACTACCACACCACGACTACCACACCACACCACAACTAGTACACCACTGCCAACACCCCAAAACTCGTACTCCACTACTACCACACCACAACTAGTACACCACTACTACCACACCACAACTAGCACACCACTACTACCACACCACAACTAGTACACCACTACTACCACACCACAACTAATACACCGCTACTACCACACCACAACTAGTACACCACTACTACCACACCACAACTAATACACCACTGCTACCACACCACAACTAGTACTCCACTGCTACCACACCACAACTAGCACACCACTACTTCTACACGACAACTAGTACACCACTACTACCACACCACTACTACCACACAACAACTAGTACACCATTACTACCACACCACAACTAGTAAACCACTACTACCACACTACAACTAGTACACCACTACTACCACACCACAACTAGTACACCATTACAACCACACCACAACTAGTACACCATTTCTACCACACCACAACTAGTACTTCACTGCTACCACACCACAACTAATACACTACTACTAACACACTACAACTAGTACACCACTACTACCACACCACCACTAGCACTCCACTACTACCACACAACAACTAGTACACCACTACTACCACACCACAACTAGTACACCACTACTACCAAACAACAACTATTACACATGTACTACCACACCACAACTATTAAACAACTACTACCACATTACAACAAGTACACCACTACTACCACACCACAACTAGTACACCACTACAACCACACCACAACTAGTACACCACTACTATCACACCACAACTAGTACTCCACTACTACCACACCACAACTAGTACTCCACTGCTACCACACCACAACTAGTTCACCCCTACTACCCCACCACAACTAATATACCACTACTACCACACCACAACTAGTTCACCACTACTATCTCACCACAACTAGTACACCACTACTACCACACCACAACTAGTACACCACAACTAGTACACCACAACTAGTACACCACTACTACCACACTCAACTTGTACACCACAACTACCACACCGCAACTCATACTCCACAACTACCACACCACAACTAGCACACTACTACCACACCACAAATACCCAGCAAACACAAAACGTTTCAAAAACTTTCACATATCTCTTCCCATGGTTTTAGGAATAACTTGCATTGAGAATCGTGCAGGAGAGCATTTGAGAAGCTTTTAATCCAAACACATAGGTTTTGTAATAAATGGATTTTCTAGAACTATTTTGTTCCTAATGTATTACAAATAGTTTTTACATGTTTAAATATAAAATTTATGGAGTTTTTTGTAAAATTAATTAATAAATTGTGAATGATATTTAATGGCTGAATGAAACCTTCAAAATACATTTAGTTATTCTATGATCAGAAAAAAAGTAGTTTTCCAAATTTTCTAAAAATCGCTCTTTTTAACACAATTTGACTCCTTATGCATTCCACAAAACACTAATATCATGTTTAAATATATAGTTTATGTATTATTCCCTAAAATAATTTATATATATTGTAAATGTTGCAAGAAAGTGGTGTGAAAGAATCTGAAAACGTTTTGTTGTCTTATATTGGTGTGTTCTTATTAACTATGTCTCAAGTGCACAGTTTATCAAACAAGACGATTAACATTCGTCAACCCTTAAAATCTTATATGTTATCTTGCGGGTGCAAAATGGGAGAATCTTTAAGAACAGTATCTATATGACAAATGGTGTTTTCCCTAACTCAAACAATGTAGGGTTTATTATTCTACACATATTTCTAATGACTCTTAGATGTTTACATTCTCTGAAGTATAATTGTGAAGGCTGTGTCCATCACTCTCACCACAGATTCTTAAACTCCTCTGCATGTTCAACTATAATTGTTTCCATTCTGAATCTCCATGGACATTTGTATCCAAAATGAAACAAATGTGGTTTCCTTCAGCAGCCAGCACATTTGCTCATTCATTTCCACAGATTCCAACATGGTAGGGGATTTACAGAAATTTGGCTATTCATATTGGTATCTATTATATGAATGTATTTCCATATTATAAGACAAATACATGAGTTTATGATTAATTCGTTTTCTGTGATATAACACTGGTTTGCTGTTTTTTCTTTAAACCTCACACTGAACTAAATCACAAGAGTATATATTGTTTATTAAGAAGCGCCACCACTGACTGCCAATTAAGTGCTCACATTAATTATAACTCTATAAGAAATAACACACAAGGCATGCCCAACTGTCGATCAATATTGATGCTGCACACACACTCAGGCGTCTCGACTCAAAATTGCCACTCATCAGTCATATGGAGGAGAAAACTTTGACAAATTTCACATATCATAAATAACAAGCACCACCATTGACTGCCAAGTGTTCATATCAAATCTAACTCTAAGAAACAACACACAATCGTTGTAAAGAACCACGTCAACACAGACTCTGGACACTATACGTCTCCCAACATCATCACTCGTGCTGTCATCAAGATGGAAATGTTACGACTTCTCCTATTGCTTCTATATACACAGCAATGTGCTGTTTCCCGGTCAACAGCCTCGCTTCTGTGCCAGGTAAGTCCGCTACGGGCTCACCGTAGCTACTTGGAACTGGTTTTTCCGAGTAGCTGAATTTTAAACAACAACAACAGCTGCTACCCTATTCTATATGAAAGATTATACAGTGTAGACCAGGGGTCTCCAAACTTTTCAATGTAAGGGCCACATTATATATTTCCCATATTTATGCGGGCCGAAGGAATAAAAAAATAAAAAAAAAAACAAATCCGTGCCAGTAATTTAATTTCCTCAAATATTAAAGTATAAACATGGAAAAATTAAAACATATCTTTTTGGAAAAAATTTGGGTAAACTAAATAGATTCCTGCCTTTAGTTTTATGCAACCAAATTAGTGTGACGAATGATACTGTCGTTTTGACTTCAAAATTTCATTAAAATCAGGTTCCAGATTAGATGAGCCAATTGTAAGAATTGATTTCAAGTGATCATCAGACAAATTTGCTCGATAGTTAGATTTCACATACTTCATTTTGGAAAATGTTTTTTCACACAAGTATGTTGAACCAAAAATGGACACAAAACTACAAGCAAACTTTATCAAATTTGGAAACTGATCTGGCTGCAGGCATTTATAAAACTCAATCAGATTTCCTTCTATATACTTATCTTTCAGTCTGTCATCTGCCTGGAGATCAATAATTTCCATTTGAAATTGAGTTGGAAGATTTTCAGCATTGCAGTCAAATGGATTATGAAAGAGCCTGATTTCATTTGCTTTGGCATCAAGGTCAGCAAATCGCTTCTGAAACTGTTTTTTCAAATCTGAAATTATTTCATTTTCAAATGAAAAAGGAAATTCAACTTTACTTTCTGCATGAAATTTTTCACAACATGGAAAATGAGCAAAATTCTTAACCTTCACCTGGCCTTCAAGTAGCGCAAGTTTTGCTCTGAATGCCTTGACATGAACAAAGTAGTCACTGATCAAATTTGTTTTGCCTTGCAATTTCAGATTCAAGTTATTCATATGACCTGTCATATCTGCAAAAAATGCCAATTTCCAAATCCATTCACATTCTGATAATAATGGCTGAGGTTTATTTTCTCTGTGAGAAATAAATCAATTTCTAATCTGAGCTCAAAGAAATGCAGCAAAACCTTTCCACAACTAAGCCATCTAACTGCTGTATAATAAGGCAAGTCAACAAACTCCGCATCAATTTCTTTCAAGAAATCACGGAACTGGCGATGGTTGAGTGCATGAGATCTAATGAAATTAACCACAGAAACAACAGGTTTCATGACACAAGACATATCAACATATTTTAGGCACAATGCTTGTTGATTGATAAGGCAATGCAAAAAAATGGGTTTTGAGAATCCTCCAACCTCACAAGCTGTTGTAATTTGCCCAACCAAACCCTTCTTTGTCCCAGACATATTCCTTCCTCCATCAATTGTCACACACTGCACTTGTTTCCATTCCAGGTTATATTCTGTCATAGTTTTACTTCATTGAAAATGTCCTCTCCAGTTGTTGTGGTGTGCATGCTGTGAACTGATGCTAATTCTTGGGTCACATTAAATTCACTATCAACACCACGAATGAATACTAAGAGCTGAGAAGTATCACACACATCAGTTGATTCAGCCAACGCAAGAGAATACCATCAAAATCTTTTTGATTTTTCCTTTATTTGCCGAATTATGTAGCCTCCTAAATCTTCAATTCTACGAGCAACAGTATTTGACCCAAGACTTATCATTTTGAAGAGGTTTACTTTTTCTGGACATACCTCTCCTGCTGCTTCCACTATACACTCTTTTATGATACTACCATCAGTGAAAGGTTTTCCTTTTTTGGCCAACACATAGGCAACTTTGTAACTGGCTCTAGTTGAAGTTTCATTTTCAGATTTTTTCTTACTGAAAACAGCTTGTTGAGAATGCAGACTGTGCTGAAATGATTCAAACTTTTTAGTGCGTTCTGCTCCTGTGATGTGAGAATAACTTGAGCCATGTTTAGATTCATAGTGCCGACGAATATTGTATTCCTTCAGAACAGCAACATTGTCTCTACATATGAGGCATAAAGCTTTATCATTTGCTATCACAGAAAAGTACTTTATCTTCCATTCGTCATTGAACTGACGGCACTCACTGTCCACTTTTCTTTTCTTTATCTTTTCCATATCTGAAAACATAAGGGTAAAATAAATGAAATAAATTCTACAGGAAAAAAACAGCTTGTATGTGGTGTTAAAAAGCATAGCATATTATTATAAAGTGGTAAATATTATGGCAACAGCTTTCGTTGATAAACTTAATGGTTACCATTTTAACTATTTTAAACATGCAATATTTTTGGCTACAATAGTATTATTGCTATTTTGTATAACTAAGATAAAGGTATTGTCAAAGTACAGAGAAAAGAATATTGTACAGTGTTTGTGCTCCCTGAAACAGAAGCAGCGAAGCCCCACTCGCCCTCCATCCCCACAATATACAGTTATACACAACTGATTGGTTGTAATGCACAACACATACCTACCAGAACTAGTATCTGTGCGTCACACTATCGAGAGAGAGGAAAACTGACTCGGGCTGAGCGCCACCAGTCAGCAGCCCCAGCTTTGAATAATTCTGCGATGCCATTCGCACGATAATTATTTTTTCAAGGCCACCACACAGGGATTTGTTTGGCGGGCCGGATGAAATTATGTGGCGGGCCGGATGTGGCCTGCGGGCCATAGTTTGGAGACCCCTGGTGTAGACCAAAAGCTAGCTATAAGCTCATCTAATATTCCCATCTCACAGGATGGTTAGTCAAACATTCAATCAGGGTAGAAAACCCAAGCCAAGGGTACAAAAACAAATCAAGTTTGACTATAAATCAGGAGAGAACATTAAGTGCAAGGCTTATCTATTAACCTCCACTAGCACACTCTGGTACAGCGCAAGAATATCTTCCAATTTTCCTGAGTGTATGAAGGGATTACAGAGCTCAAAGCTACTTCATACCACTTGGTCTGAAGTCACTTATAACAGGGCAATTACAGATATAGTGTTGGTGAATACGTCCCAGCTCTTGTTTACATAGTTTATAATTGGAATGTTCACCATTGGGGGATTCATTACCTACAACCATCTGACATATATATCGATATTCCAGCACCTAATTTCTAGTGCAGTGCAATCTAGTGCAACCCAATCCCCCTAATATATGAACCTAAGCTATACAGTTTGTACCATAGAATTATTAAGTTGGATTAGGGCATGGCTATGCCAAAGCAAACAGAGTTAGTATAAATGGGGTTAAGTCAGAGTTGGAAAATGTTGTAAGTTGAGTGCCTCAAGGGTCTGTCCTGGGACCTCTGTTGTTTATAATATATATAAATGATTTAGATTCAGGTTTGAGTAACAACATTTGCAAATTTGCCGATGATACAAAAATCGGTAGGGAAATAACACAGAAGAAGACTCACTATCTCTTCAAGTTTATCTAAATAGAGTTTTGAAATGGGCAAAAGATTGGCAGATGCAGTTCAATGCTGATAAATGTAAAGTTTTGAGGTTAGGTAATGATATGATAGAGTTACAAGAGCTAGATGGTGTTGAGATTGCGAAGTCGGATATTTCGAAAGGGATCTTGGAGTTAAGATTAGTAAGAATTTAAAACCAAAAGATCAATGCATGAATGTTCGAAATAAGGCAAGTAAGACACTGGGATTTATTAATTGAAGGGTTAATAACAAGACACCTGGTTTTGTTCTTCAGCTATATCTTGCTCTTTAAATCTATTCATTCCCGTGCCGTCTCTTGGGTGGCTTAATCCTTATCAATCAATCAATTTGTTGCTTTGGTTAGGCCCCATTTTGATTGTGCAGTTCAGTTTTGGTCGCCGTACTATAGAATTGATATAAATTCACTTCAACGTATCCAGCATAGAATGACAAAGTTAATTCCCCAAATTAGAAACCTTTCATATAAGGAGAGATTAACAAAGCTTAAATTCCATTCACTGGAAAGGCGAAGAGTTAGGTGTGACATGATAGAGGTTAACAAGTTGATGAATGGACATAACAAATGGGATATTAAAAGTATCAGCACCAGACAGAACACGAAATAATGGGTATAAATTGCATTAGTTTAGATTTAGGAAAGACCTGGGAAAATACTGGTTCGGTAACAGGGTTGTTGATTTGTGGAACCAATTACCGTCAAACGTGGTGGAGGTGAGGTCCATCGATTGTTTCAAACGTGGGTTCGACATGTATATGAGTGGGCTTGGGTGGTTACAAGAGTGGAAAAATGTTGTAAGCAGAGTGCCTCACGCCTCTGGACTGGGACCTCTGTTGTTTATAATAAATATAAATAATTTAGATTAAGGTTTGAGTAGCAACATTTGCAAATTTGCCGATGATACAAAAATCGGTAGGGAAATAAACACGGAAGAAGACTCACTATCACTTCACGTTGATTTAAATAGGGTTTTGAAATGGTCAAAAGACTGGCAGATGCAGTTTAATGCTGATAAATGTAAAGTTTTGAGGCTAGGTAATGATGCTGATCAATGCTGATAAATGTAAAGTTTTGAGGCAAGGTAATGATGATAGAGTTACAAGATACAAGCTAAATGGTGTTGAGATTACGAAATCGGATTGCGAAAGGGATCTGGGAGTTATGATTAGTATGAATTTAAAACCAAAGGATCAATGCATGAATGTTCATAATAAGGCAAATAGGACACTAGGATTTATTAATCGAAGTGTTAGTAACAAGACTCCTGGTGTTGTTCTTCAGCTATTTCTTGCTCTGGTTAGACCTCATTTAGATTATGCAGTTCAGTTTTGGTCGCCTTACTATAAAATGGATATAAATTCATTTGAAAGTGTCCAACATAGGATGTCAAACTTAAATCCCCCAAATTAGAAATCTTTCATATAAAGAAAGATTAGTAAAGTTAAAATTGCATTCACTGGAAAGGCGAAGAGTTAGGGGTGACATGATAGAGGTTTACAAGTTGATGAATGAGACATAACAAAGGGTAAATTATTAGGGGTATTAAAAGTATCAACACAAGACAGAACACAAATTAATGGGTATAAATTAGATAAGTTTAGATTTAGGAAAGACTTGGTTATATACTGGTTCGGTAACAGGGTTGCTGATTAAGGCCCTGATTAGCAGGGCTGCAATTACTGCGTAACGGGGTGGAGGTGGGGACCCTCGATTGTTTCAAGCATTGGCTGGACATGTATATGAGCGGGATTGGGTTGTTATAAATAGGAACTGCCTCGTATCGCCCAATAGGTCTTCTGCAGTTACCTTTGTTCTTATGTTCTTATGTTAAACTGGTCAACCTGTCCTCGTCCCCCCCCCCCCAATATAGATTTGTTAGGCTGAAGGCATAGAGTTAGGCTCTTCTTTAGTAAATACAGAGAGAAAAGATTTATTTAAAATACTACTCATCTCTTCCTCATTATCCAATATATGATCTGTCTCGGTCTTTAATGGACCTATCCTTTCCCTAACCTTTGTTCGATATAACTGAAAAAAAACTTTAGGATTTGCCTTTGCTTAACCTGCTATATGAACTTCAGAGTTTCTTTTTTTTCAACTTCACAGTGGTGGAGGAACTATTTTTCGAACGTCATAGTGGTGGAGGTGGGCTCCCTCGATTGTTTCAAGCACGGGTTAGAAATGTATATTAGTGGGATTGGGTGGTTATAGATAGGAGCTGCCTCGTATGGGCCAATAGGCCTTCTGCAGTTACCTGTGTTCTTATATTCTTATGTTTTGCCGTCCTTTTTGCACCCCATACCCATCTTGTGGGTGGTGGTGCAAATGGTTACAGAGTCATATATATGGGCTTAGTGACTGAACCCCATAATACATTTAGCTAAGCAACTTACAATTTTGATGATATAGTTACAAAATTCAGTATAAGTCGTCACATTATCAATGGGTTCGAGATCAACCACAATTACAGTTTCTATGCAGGCGATGAGTCACAATAACGTGGCTAAAGTATGTTGACCAAACCACACACTAGATGGTGAAGGGACGACGACGTTTCGGTCAGTCCTGGACCATTCTCAAGTCGACAATCGACTTGAGAATGGTCCAGGACTTACCGAAACTTCGTCGTCCCTTCACCTTCTTGTGTGTAGTCTGGTCAACATACAGTTTCTAAATTAAGCAATAGGCAGAATAAGATTGTAGAATATGTACTTTAGTAGTAGAGTAGTATACCACATCACATTGTTTGGATGTGTGATAATTGTATGATAGACAGTATGTTAAATGTGCTTTTTGTACTGTGATTTGTGTATTTGTACCCAATAATATATAGTATAAATATATACTATACTATACTATGTACTATAGAATACAAATTCAAACAAATACAAATACAAATATTTATTCAGGTAAAGTACATACATACAAGGTAAGATACAAAAGTTGATGGATTTTTAGATAGAGCTGGTACATACAATGCCTAAAGCCACTATTACGCAAAGCGTTTTAGGCAGGAAAAACACTAAGACTAAAACTTAATACTAATTGAGATTAAAGTATAAATTGTGTTGAGAAAAAATAAAAAAAAATGGAAAAAGGGAGGGGAAACATGGCTGAAAAGAGTAAAAATATTATTTGGTCAACAAAACAGCATTGTTTAGAATAGAAGACATGGGTTGACATTTTGGGGTGAGGTAGGTTACATTGAGTTAATTAGGTAGTACTTAGTTTTTATCTTAAACTGGTTGGGAGAGGTACAGCCTTTAACATAATTGGGAAGGTCATTCCACATTCGAGGTCCCTTCATTTGTAAAGCATTTCTAGTTTATATATATATATATATATATATATATATATATATATATATATATATATATATATATATATATATATATATATATATATATATATATATATATATATATATATATATATATATATATATATATATATATATATGCGAACAAGCCTGAAATTGACCTCATACATAATTCATATATATATATATATATTATATATATATATATATATATATATATATATATATATGTTGTCGGGGTTTCACGGTGTTCTCGTAAGAGAAGGGTTAAAGCAACAGTAGACTGGATCTCCTTTCCAGGTGGTTGCTCCAACCATAACCCTTACTCACCGTCGTTCGGCGGGTCTTCCCTCAATCCCTTAGGCTCCACTGCTGGCCTCGGAGAGTATCCCAGTCGATCTCACAACCGGCCTTTAGATTATGAGATGAGTGGGTGCACAGATCGTTCCCTCAATCTGTGGCCCTCCCGACACCGAACTCTTACATAGCCTTCAAGGTCGCCAACTGGTTTTGTTTTGGTGTCCAGTAACACTGCAGTGGTCAGGTGTAATTGTGGCAAGAGCCAAATCAAGTAATATAGTATCAGGCAGGTCACTCTACTTTATATCATAACACGGTCACAAGATAAAATGGAGGGGATGATATCAAACACCAAAGAGTTTTGGTATTTTACTTAAAAAAACAACGAGAAATATATATGCATCAATGTATCAGAATTAATATATGACGATTGCTCCATTCATAGCATAATATTCTAGAGCGCACCATATGGCAACATCGGCATGTGTCACCTGTCAGAAATGCCAGCTGACCGGGCCCTCGCGATCGTGGGAAAGACTAGTACTTGTTTTCTAATTGTCACGATCACCGTTTATTTAACTTTTTCCAAAACGCTATTCAACGTTCACATGGCTTACTTATGATTTCACTGGCCTCGCGATCAACATCTTATTCACAATATTCTCACAGTGACCTTTCACTGTACCAAAAGATTACTCTGTTCTTAATAATATTTACTGTGAATGCACTCACTTGATCACTGAACTTTTCTTTATATTTATACTTCCTCTTAAAGAGATATCACTGGCAATCACTTCACGTATATGAGATTATTCAGCACACAATCATGTCATATATAAATCAGTAATCGAACTTCAGGCATATATATATCAATAGATCATAGAGATCAACACACAGGCATTTATATCGATAGATTATGGAGATCAACACACGGGCACTTATATCAATAGATTATAGAGATCAATCCACAGGCATTTATATCAATAGATCATAGAGATCAATCCACAGGCATTTATATCAATAGATTATAGAGATCAATCCACAAATATCTGGTTCACTACCAATATATATAGTAATAATAATCACAGATCAATAATAATAGTCACAGTAAATTCTCTGATGAATCTCGGTGCTTGCACACACCCACACATAGATATATATATGTAAATTGATACTGTGAGCGCTCTGGGTAGCCTCACCACACACTGTGCTCTCTGTGACTTAGACTCAAGTGAGACTTGCTCACGACATACAAAATATACTGACAAGAATATATATAGCTAACTAAAGGGGAAATGGGAGGGAACTGTAAACACCTACTTCACCTATCCTAGGATGACAGTTGGGTTGTAGCTCCTGGTCCAGGCTCTCGCCTCGTTCGTCCAGAAACACAAGCCCACACCTTAGGATGTCGCGTCTCGCCGCTTCTGTACACCCGCAGGTCCGTGCTTCTTTCCCTACAGTACGTCGCTGGGTTGAAGTCGGTCTCCTGGCCATCAACTTTCCTCCCAACTACGTCAGCCAGCCTACGTCTCGGCTGTCGTCGTACGTTTCCCAATTAGTCCTTGTCACTGTACTCCCAGAGTAACTGCCTCTCACCACTACGAAGTCACTGAAGTTATCAGTCGTCCCGGACGACACACGCACAGCACCCGACTTCAGAGCTCTTGAAGCTCACAACACCGTCAATTCCCTCGTCGTCTAGATATATCGCTAGGTATTTGGGAAGACTTCTCGACGTGCTTGCATCCACTGTTGACTCGTAGGGTTCCACGAAGGTGGGGTTACTGTCAAACTTGACAGGATCGTCGATCACACGTTCAACCTGGTTGACAAGGCTGTCAACCTGGTTCCCTCACGGTGGGTGGCCGGCCACTAAGCTGCCTCTTATACTGGTGAACTGCCAACGACGACACACGTCGATGCCCGGCCCACTTCTTGCAACGCACCTGTCCCTGAGCACTTGTTGCTCAATATTCTGTCAATTCCTTATCTAAGCCACATCTGGGTTACAGGAAGACCTCACAGAGTGCGTGCCAACAACTGGAGACGCTTAAATCCACCGGAGTTCGGTAAATCCGTCACTCTGACAGGATGACCGATCGCGCGTCCTACCTCTCGGACGTGTCGTGAAAGACTGATGTCGCCTGGCGCCAACACGGCGGACCCCCTAGGCCTATGTGACGTCACTTTTC
>WNGS01104237.1:0-12225 GCA_020271785.1 Procambarus virginalis
AGTTAACGGAGAGTAACTAGTGGCGATGGAGTAACTAGTGGCGGGAGAGTAACTAGTGTCGGTGGAGTAACTAGTGGCGGGAGAGTAACTTGTGGCGGGAGAGTAACTAGTGGCAGTGGAGTAACTAGTGGCGGGAGATTACTAGTGGCGGTGGAGTAACTAGTGGCGGGAGAGTAAACTAGTGGCGGGAGAGTAACTAGTGGCGGTAGAGTAACTAGTTGCGGTGGAGTAACTAGTGGCGGGAGAGTAACTAGTGGCAGGGGAGTAACTAGTGGCGGGAGAGTAACTAGTGGCGGGAGAGTAACTATTGGCGGGAGAGTAACTAGTGTCGGTGGAGTAACTAGTGGCGGGAGAGTAACTAGTGGCGGGAGAGTAACTAGTGGCGGGAGAGTAACTAGTGGCGGGAGAGTAACTAGTGGCGGGAAAGTAACTAGTCGCGATGGAGTAACTAGTGGCGGGAGAGTAACTAGTCGCGGTGGAGTAACTAGTGGCGGGAGAGTAACTAGTGGCGGGAGAGTAACTAGTGGCGGGAGAGTAACTAGTGGCGGGAGAGTAACTAGTGACAGTGGAGTAACTAGTGTCGGTGGAGTAACTAGTGGCGGGAGAGTAACTAGTCGCGGTGGAGTAACTAGTGGCGGGAGAGTAACTAGTGGCGGGATAGTAACTAGTGACGGTGGAGTAACTAGTGGCGGAAGAGTAACTAGTGGCGGGAGAGTAACTAGTGGCCGGAGAGTAACTAGTGGCCGGAGAGTAACTATTGGCGGGAGAGTAACTAGTGACGGTGGAGTAACTAGTGGCGGGGGAGTAACTAGTGACGGGAGAGTAACTAGTGGCGGGAGAGTAAACTAGTGGCGGGAGAGTAACTAGTGGCGGTGGAGTAACTAGTGGCGGGAGAGTAACTAGTGGCGGGAGAGTAACTAGTGGCGGGAGAGTAACTAGTGGCTGGAGAGTAACTATGTGCGGGAGAGTAACTCAGTGGCTGAAGAGTTACTAGTGGCGGGAGAGTAACTAGTGGCGGGAGAGTAACTTGTGGCTGGAGGAGTAACTAGTGGCGGGAGAGTAACTAGTGGCTGGAGAGTAACTAGTGGCTGGAGAGTAACTAGTGGCGCGAGAGTAACTTGTGGCGGGAGAGTAACTAGTGGCTTGATAGTAACTAGTGACGGTGGAGTAACTAGTGGCGGGTGAGTAACTAGTGTCGGTGGAGTAACTAGTGGCGGGAGAGTAACTAGTGGCTGGAGAGTAACTAGTGGCGGGTGAGTAACTAGTGTCGGTGGAGTAACTAGTGTCGGTGGAGTAACTAATGGCGGGAGAGTAACTAGTGGCGGGGAGAGTAACTAGTGGCGGGAGAGTAACTAGTGGTGGGAGAGTAACTATAGTGGCGGGAGAGTAACTAGTGGCGGGAGAGTAACTAGTGTCGGTGGAGTAACTAGTGGCCGCAGAGTACTAGTGGCTGGAGAGTAACTAGTGGCGGGAAAGTTACTAGTGGCGGGAGAGTAAACTAGTGGCGGGAGAGTAACTAGTGGGCGGGAGAGTAACTAGTGGCGGGAGAGTAACTAGTGACGGTGGAGTAACTAGTGGCGGTGGAGTAACTAGTGGCGGGAGAGTAACTAGTGGCCGGAGAGTAACTATTGGCGGGAGAGTAACTAGTGACGGGAGAGTAACTAGTGGCGGGAGAGTAACTAGTGGTGGGAGAGTAACTATAGTGGCGGGAGAGTAACTAGTGACGGTGGAGTAACTAGTGACGGTGGAGTAACTAGTGGCGGAGAGTAACTAGTGACGTGGGAGTACTAGTAGCGGGAAAGTAACTAGTGGCGGGAGAGTAACTAGTGGCGGTGGAGTAACTAGTGGCGGGAGAGTAACTAGTGGCGGGAGAGTAACTAGTGGCGGAGAGTAACTAGTGGCGGGAGAGTAACTAGTGGCGGGAGAGTAACTAGTGGTGGGAGAGTAACTATAGTGGCGGGAGAGTAACTAGTGGCGGGAGAGACACTAGTGTCGGTGGAGTAACTAGTGGCGGGAGAGTAACTAGTGGCGGGAGAGTAACTAGTGGCGGGAGAGTAACTAGTGGTGGGAGAGTAACTATAGTGGCGGGAGAGTAACTAGTGGCGGGAGAGTAACTAGTGTCGGTGGAGTAACTAGTGGCCGCAGAGTAACTAGTGGCTGGAGAGTAACTAGTGGCGGGAAAGTAACTAGTGGCGGGAGAGTAACTAGTGGCGGGAGAGTAACTAGTGGCTGGAGAGTAACTAGTGGCGGGAGAGTAACTAGTGGCGGTGGAGTAACTAGTGGCGGGAGAGTAACTAGTGGCGGGAGAGTAACTAGTGGCGGGGAAGTAACTAGTGGCGGGAGAGTAACTAGTGGCCGGAGAGTAACTATTGGCGGGGAGAGTAACTAGTGACGGTGGAGTAACTAGTGGCGGGAGAGTAACTAGTGGCGGGAGAGTAACTAGTGGCGGGAGAGACACTAGTGACGGTGGAGTAACTAGTGGCGGGAGAGTAGCTAGTGACAGGAGAGTAACTAGTGACGGTGGAGTAACTAGTAGCGGGAAAGTAACTAGTGGCGGGAGAGTAACTAGTGGCGGGAGAGACACTAGTGACGGTGGAGTAACTAGTGGCGGGAGAGTAGCTAGTGACAGGAGAGTAACTAGTGGCGGGAGAGTAACTAGGTGGCGGTGGAGTAACTAGTGGCGGGAGAGTAGCTAGTGACAGGAGAGTAACTAGTGGCGGGAGAGTAACTAGTGGCGGTGGAGTAACTAATGGCGGGAGAGTAACTAGTGGCCGGAGAGTAACTAGTGGCGGTGGGAGTAACTAGTGGCCGCAGAGTAACTAGTGGTGGGAAAGTAACTAGTGGAGGGAGAGTAACTAGTGGAGGGAGAGTAACTAGTGGAGGGAGAGTAACTAGTGCCTGGAGAGTAACTAGTGGCGGTGGAGTAACTAGTGGCGGGAGAGTAACTAGTGGCGGGAGAGTAACTAGTGGCCGGAGAGTAACTAGTGGCTGGAGAGTTAACTAGTGGCGCGAGAGTAACTTGTGGCGGGAGAGTAACTAGTGGCTTGATAGTAACTAGTGACGGTGGAGTAACTAGTGGCGGGTGAGTAACTAGTGTCGGTGGAGTAACTAGTGGCGGGAGAGTAACTAGTGGCTGGAGAGTAACTAGTGGCGGGTGAGTAACTAGTGTCGGTGGAGTAACTAGTGTCGGTGGAGTAACTAGTGGCGGGAGAGTAACTAGTGGCGGGAGAGTAACTAGTGGCGGGAGAGTAACTAGTGTCGGTGGAGTAACTAGTGGCCGCAGAGTAACTAGTGGCGGGAGAGTAACTAGTGTCGGTGGAGTAACTAGTGGCCGCAGAGTACTAGTGGCTGGAGAGTAACTAGTGGCGGGAAAGTAACTAGTGGCGGGAGAGTAACTAGTGGCGGGAGAGTAACTAGTGGCGGGAGAGTAACTAGTGGCTGGAGAGTAACTAGTGGCGGGAGAGTAACTAGTGTCGGTGGAGTAACTAGTGGCGGGAGAGTAACTAGTGGCGGGAGAGTAACTAGTGACGGTGGAGTAACTAGTGGCGGAGGAGTAACTAGTGGCGGGAGAGTAACTAGTGGCCGGAGAGTAACTATTGGCGGGAGAGTAACTAGTGACGGTGGAGTAACTAGTGGCGGGAGAGTAACTATTGGCGGGAGAGTAACTAGTGACGGTGGAGTAACTAGTGGCCGCAGAGTAACTAGTGGCGGAGAGTAACTAGTGGCGGGAGAGTAACTAGTGGCGGGAGAGTAACTAGTGGCTGTAGAGTAACTAGTGGCGGTGGAGTAACTAGTGGCGGGAGAGTAACTAGTGGCTGGAGAGTAACTAGTGGCGGGGAAGTAACTAGTGGCGGGAGAGTAACTAGTGACTGGAGAGTAACTAGTGGCGGGAGAGACACTAGTGACGGTGGAGTAACTAGTGCGGGAGAGTAACTAGTGGCTGGAGAGTAACTAGTGGCGGGAGAGTAACTAGTGGCGGGAGAGTAAAAAGTGGCAGGAGAGTAACTAGTGGCTGGAGAGTAACTAGTGGCGGTGGAGTAACTAGTGGCCGGAGAGTATCTAGTGACGGGAGAGTAACTAGTGGCGGGAGAGTAACTAGTGGCGGGAGAGTAACTAGTGGCGGGAGAGAAACTAGTGACGGGAGAGTAACTAGTGGCGGTGGAGTAACTAGTGGCGGGAGAGTAACTAGTGGCGGGAGAGTAACTAGTGGCGGGGGGAGTAACTAGTGGCGGGAGAGTAACTAGTGGCGGGAGAGTAACTAGTGGCGGGGGAGCAACTAGTGGCGGGAGAGTAACCAGTGGCGGTGGAGTAACTAGTGGCGGGAGAGTAACTAGTGGCGGGAGAGTAACTAGTGGCGGTGGAGTAACTAGTGGCGGGAGAGTAACTAGTTGCGGTGGAGTAACTAGTGGCGGGAGAGTAACTAGTAGCGGGGGAGTAACTAGTGGCGGGAGAGTACTAGTTGCGGTGGAGTAACTAGTGGCAGGGGAGTAACTAGTGGCGGGAGAGTAACTAGTGGCGGGAGAGTAACTAGTTAACGGAGAGTAACTAGTGGGGATGGAGTAACTAGTGGCGGGAGAGTAACTAGTGTCGGTGGAGTAACTAGTGGCGGGAGAGTAACTTGTGGCGGGAGAGTAACTAGTGGACGTGGAGTAGTAACTAGTGGCGGGAGATTAACTAGTGCCGGTGGAGTAACTAGTGGCGGGACGAGTAACTAGTGGCGGGAGAGTAACTAGTGGCGGTGGAGTAACTAGTGGCGGGAGAGTAACTAGTTGCGGTGGAGTAACTACTGGCGGGAGAGTAACTAGTGGGGGGGGAGTAACTAGTGGCGGGAGAGTAACTAGTGGCGGGAGAGTAACTAGTGGCGGGAGAGTAACTAGTGGCGGTGGAGTAACTAGTGGCGGGAGAGTACCTAGTGGCGGGAGAGTAACTAGTGGCGGGAGAGTAACTAGTGGCGGGGAAGTAACTAGTGGCGGGAGAGTAACTAGTGGCGGGAAAGTAACTAGTCGCGGTGGAGTAACTAGTGGTGGGAGAGTAACTAGTGGCGGGAGAGTAACTAGTGGCGGGAGAGTAACTAGTGGCTAGAGAGTAACTAGTGACAGTGGAGTAACTAGTGTCGGTGGAGTAACTAGTGGCGGGAGAGTAACTAGTCGCGGTGGAGTAACTAGTGGCGGGAGAGTAACTAGTGGCGGGAGAGTAACTAGTGACGGTGGAGTAACTAGTGGCGGAGGAGTAACTAGTGGCGGGAGAGTAACTAGTGGCGGAGGAGTAACTAGTGGCGGGAGAGTAACTAGTGGCCGGAGATTAACTATTGGCGGGAGAGTAACTAGTGACGGTGGAGTAACTAGTGGCGGGGGAGTAAACTAGTGACGGGAGAGTAACTAGTGGCGGGAGAGTAACTAGTGGCGGGAGAGTAACTAGTGGCGGTGGAGTAACTAGTGGCGGGAGAGTAACTAGTGGCTGGAGAGTAACTAGTGGCGGGAGAGTAACTAGTGGCTGAAAAGAAACTAGTGCGGGAGAGTAACTAGTGGCGGGAGAGTAACTTGTGGCAGGAGAGTAACTAGTGGCGGGAGAGTAACTAGTGGCTGGAGAGTAAACTAGTGGCTGGAGAGTAACTAGTGGCGCGAGAGTAACTTGTGGCGGGAGAGTAACTAGTGGCTTGATAGTAACTAGTGACGGTGGAGTAACTAGTGGCGGGTGAGTAACTAGTGTCGGTGGAGTAACTAGTGGCCGGAGAGTAACTAGTGGCTGGAGAGTAACTAGTGGCTGGAGAGTAACTAGTGGCGCGAGAGTAACTTGTGGCGGGAGAGTAACTAGTGGCTTGATAGTAACTAGTGACGGTGGAGTAACTAGTGGCGGGTGAGTAACTAGTGTCGGTGGAGTAACTAGTGGCGGGAGGAGTAACTAGTGGCGGGAGAGTAACTAGTGGCGGGAGAGTAACTAGTGTCGGTGGAGTAACTAGTGGCGGGTGAGTAACTAGTGTCGGTGGAGTAACTAGTGGTGGGAGAGTAACTATAGTGGCGGGAGAGTAACTAGTGGCGGGAGAGTAACTAGTGTCGGTGGAGTAACTAGTGGCCGCGGAGTAACTAGTGGCTGGAGAGTAACTAGTGTCGGTGGAGTAACTAGTGGCCGCAGAGTAACTAGTGGCTGGAGAGTAACTAGTGGCGGGAAAGTAACTAGTGGCGGGAGAGCAACTAGTGGCGGGAGAGTAACTAGTGGCGGGAGAGTAACTAGTGGCTGGAGAGTAACTAGTGGCGGAGAGTAACTAGTGTCGGTGGAGTAACTAGTGGCGGGAGAGTAACTAGTGGCGGGAGAGTAACTAGTGACGGTGGAGTAACTAGTGGCGGTGGAGTAACTAGTGGCGGGAGAGTAACTAGTGGCCGGAGAGTAACTATTGGCGGGAGAGTAACTAGTGCCGGTGGAGTAACTAGTGGCGGGAGAGTAACTAGTGGCGTTAGAGTAACTAGTGACAGTGGAGTAACTAGTGTCGGTGGAGTAACTAGTGGCGGGAGAGTAACTAGTCGCGGTGGAGTAACTAGTGGCGGGAGAGTAACTAGTGGCGGGGAGAGTAACTAGTGACGGTGGAGTAACTAGTGGCGGGAGAGTAACTAGTGGCCGGAGATTAACTATTGGCGGGAGAGTAACTAGTGACGGTGGAGTAACTAGTGGCGGGAGAGTAACTAGTGGCGGGAGAGTAACTAGTGGCGGGAGAGTAACTAGTGGCGGGAGAGTAACTAGTGGCGGGAAAGTAACTAGTCGCGGTGGAGTAACTAGTGGCGGGAGAGTAACTAGTGGCGGGAAAATAACTAGTGGCGGGAGAGTAACTAGTGGCTAGAGAGTAACTAGTGACAGTGGAGTAACTAGTGTCGGTGGAGTAACTAGTGGCGGGAGAGTAACTAGTCGCGGTGGAGTAACTAGTGGCGGGAGAGTAACTAGTGGCGGGAGAGTAACTAGTGACGGTGGAGTAACTAGTGGCGGAGGAGTAACTAGTGGCGGGAAGAGTAACTAGTGGCGGAGGAGTAACTAGTGGCGGGAGAGTAACTAGTGGCCGGAGATTAACTATTGGCGGGAGAGTAACTAGTGACGGTGGAGTAACTAGTGGCGGGGGAGTAACTAGTGACGGGAGAGTAACTAGTGGCGGGAGAGTAACTAGTGGCGGGAGAGTAACTAGTGGCGGGTGGAGTAACTAGTGGCGGGAGAGTAACTAGTGGCTGGAGAGTAACTAGTGGCGGGAGAGTAACTAGTGGCTGAAAAGTAACTAGTGGCGGGAGAGTACCTAGTGGCGGGAGAGTAACTTGTGGCAGGAGAGTAACTAGTGGCGGGAGAGTAACTAGTGGCTGGAGAGTAACTAGTGGCTGGAGAGTAACTAGTGGCGCGAGAGTAACTTGTGGCGGGAGAGTAACTAGTGGCTTGATAGTAACTAGTGACGGTGGAGTAACTAGTGGCGGGTGAGTAACTAGTGTCGGTGGAGTAACTAGTGGCCGGAGAGTAACTAGTGGCTGGAGAGTAACTAGTGGCTGGAGAGTAACTAGTGGCGCGAGAGTAACTTGTGGCGGGAGAGTAACTAGTGGCTTGATAGTAACTAGTGACGGTGGAGTAACTAGTGGCGGGTGAGTAACTAGTGTCGGTGGAGTAACTAGTGGCGGGAGAGTAACTAGTGGCGGGAGAGTAACTAGTGGCGGGAGAGTAACTAGTGTCGGTGGAGTAACTAGTGGCGGTGAGTAACTAGTGTCGGTGGAGTAACTAGTGGTGGGAGAGTAACTATAGTGGCGGGAGAGTAACTAGTGTCGGGAGAGTAACTAGTGTCGGTGGAGTAACTAGTGGCCGCGGAGTAAACTAGTGGCTGGAGAGTAACTAGTGTCGGTGGAGTAACTAGTGGCCGCAGAGTAACTAGTGGCTGGAGAGTAACTAGTGGCGGGAAAGTAACTAGTGGCGGGAGAGTAAATAGTGGCGGGAGAGTAACTAGTGGCGGGAGAGTAACTAGTGGCGGGAGAGTAACTAGTGACGGGAGAGTAACTAGTGGCGGTGGAGTAACTAGTGGCGGGAGAGTAACTAGTGGCGGGAGAGTAACTAGTGGCGGGGGAGTAACTAGTGGCGGGAGAGTAACTAGTGGCGGGAGAGTAACTAGTGGCGGGGGAGTAACTAGTGGCGGGAGAGTAACCAGTGGCGGTGGAGTAACTAGTGGCGGGAGAGTACCTAGTGGCGGGAGAGTAACTAGTTAACGGAGAGTAACTAGTGGCGATGGAGTAACTAGTGGCGGGAGAGTAACTAGTGTCGGTGGAGTAACTAGTGGCGGGAGAGTAACTTGTGGCGGGAGAGTAACTAGTGGACGTGGAGTAACTAGTGGCGGAGATTAACTAGTGGCGGTGGAGTAACTAGTGGCGGGAGAGTAACTAGTGGCGGGAGAGTAACTAGTGGCGGTAGAGTAACTATTGGCGGGAGAGTAACTAGTGGCGGGAGAGTAACTAGTAGCGGGGGAGTAACTAGTGGCGGGAGAGTAACTAGTGGCGGGAGAGTAACTATTGGCGGGAGAGTAACTAGTGGCGGTGGAGTAACTAGTGGCGGGAGAGTAACTAGTGGCGGGAGAGTAAACTAGTGGCGGGAGAGTAACTAGTGGCGGGAGAGTAACTAGTGGCGGGAAAGTAACTAGTCGCGGTGGAGTAACTAGTGGCGGGAGAGTAACTAGTCGCGGTGGAGTAACTAGTGGCGGAAGAGTAACTAGTGGCGGGAGAGTAACTAGTGGCGGGAGAGTAACTAGTGACAGTGGAGTAACTAGTGTCGGTGGAGTAACTAGTGGCGGGAGAGTAACTAGTCGCGGTGGAGTAACTAGTGGCGGGAGAGTAACTAGTGGCGGGAGAGTAACTAGTGACGGTGGAGTAACTAGTGGCGGAGGAGTAACTAGTGGCGGGAGAGTAACTAGTGGCCGGAGAGTAACTAGTGGCCGGAGAGTAACTATTGGCGGGAGAGTAACTAGTGACGGTGGAGTAACTAGTGGCGGGGGAGTAACTAGTGACGGGAGAGTAAACTAGTGGCGGGAGAGTAACTAGTGGCGGGAGAGCAACTAGTGGCGGTGGAGTAACTAGTGGCGGGAGAGTAACTAGTGGCGGGAGAGTAACTAGTGGCGGGAGAGTAACTAGTGGCTGGAGAGTAACTAGTGGCGGGAGAGTAACTAGTGGCTGAAGAGTAACTAGTGGCGGGAGAGTAACTAGTGGCGGGAGAGTAACTTGTGGCTGGAGAGTAACTAGTGGCGGGAGAGTAACTAGTGGCTGGAGAGTAACTAGTGGCTGGAGAGTAACTAGTGGCGCGAGAGTAACTTGTGGCGGGAGAGTAACTAGTGGCTTGATAGTAACTAGTGACGGTGGAGTAACTAAGTGGCGGGTGAGTAACTAGTGTCGGTGGAGTAACTAGTGGCGGGAGAGTAACTAGTGGCTGGAGAGTAACTAGTGGCGGGTGAGTAACTAGTGTCGGTGGAGTAACTAGTGTCGGTGGAGTAAACTAATGGCGGGAGAGTAACTAGTGGCGGGAGAGTAACTAGTGGCGGGAGAGTAACTAGTGGTGGGAGAGTAACTATAGTGGCGGGAGAGTAACTAGTGGCGGGAGAGTAACTAGTGTCGGTGGAGTAACTAGTGGCCGCAGAGTAACTAGTGGCTGGAGAGTAACTAGTGGCGGGAAAGTTACTAGTGGCGGGAGAGTAACTAGTGGCGGGAGAGTAACTAGTGGCGGGAGAGTAACTAGTGGCGGGAGAGTAACTAGTGGCGGGAGAGTAACTAGTGTCGGTAGAGTAACTAGTGGCGGTGGAGTAACTAGTGGCGGGAGAGTAACTAGTGGCCGGAGAGTAACTATTGGCGGGAGAGTAACTAGTGACGGTGGAGTAACTAGTGGCGGGAGAGTAACTAGTGACGGTGGAGTAACTAGTGGCAGGGGAGTAACTAGTGGCGGGAGAGTAACTAGTGGCGGGAGAGACACTAGTGTCGGTGGAGTAACTAGTGGCGGGAGAGTAACTAGTGGCGGGAGAGTAACTAGTGGCGGGAGAGTAACTAGTGGTGGGAGAGTAACTATAGTGGCGGGAGAGTAACTAGTGGCGGGAGAGTAACTAGTGTCGGTGGAGTAACTAGTGGCCGCAGAGTAACTAGTGGCTGGAGAGTAACTAGTGGCGGGAAAGTAACTAGTGGCGGGAGAGTAACTAGTGGCGGGAGAGTAACTAGTGGCTGGAGAGTAACTAGTGGCGGGAGAGTAACTAGTGTCGGTGGAGTAACTAGTGGCGGAAGAGTAACTAGTGGCGGGAGAGTACCTAGTGGCGGTGGAGTAACTAGTGGCGGGAGAGTAACTAGTGGCCGGAGAGTAACTATTGGCGGGAGAGTAACTAGTGGCTGGAGATAACTAGTGGCGGAGAGTAACTAGTGGCTGGAGAGTAACTAGTGGCGGGAGAGTAACTTTGGCTGGAGAGTAACTAGTGGCGTAGAGTAACTAGTGCTGGTGAGTACTAGTGGCGGGAGAGTACTAGTGGCGGGAGAGTAACTAGTGGCGGAGAGTACTAGTGGCTGGAGAGTAACTAGTGGCGGGAGAGTAACTAGTGGCTGAAGAGTACTAGTGGCGGAGAGTAACTAGTGGCGGGAGAGTAACTTGTGGCTGGAGAGTACTAGTGGCGTGAGAGTAACTAGTGGCGGGAGAGTAACTAGTAGCTGGGAGTAACTAGTGGCGCGAGAGTAACTTGTGGCGGGAGAGTAACTAGTGGCTTGAGAGTAACTAGTGGCGTGGAGTAACTAGTGGCGGGTGAGTAACTAGTGTCGGGGAGTAACTAGTGGCGGGAGAGTAACTAGTGGCTGGAGAGTACTAGTGGCGGGTGAGTAACTAGTGGCGGTGGAGTAACTAGTGTCGGTGGAGTAACTAGTGTCGGGAGAGTAACTATTGTCGGTGGAGTAACTAGTGGCCGCAGAGTAACTAGTGGCTGGAGAGTAACTAGTGGCGGGAAGTAACTAGTGGCGGGAGAGTAACTAGTGGCGGAGAGTAACTAGTGGCGGGAGAGTAACTAGTGGCGGAGAGTAACTAGTGGCGGGAGAGTAACTAGTGTCGGTGAGTAACTAGTGGCGGGAGAGTAACTAGTGGCGGGAGAGTAACTAGTGACGGTGGAGTAACTAGTGGCGGAGGAGTAACTAGTGGCGGGAGAGTAACTAGTGGCCGGAGAGTAACTATTGGCGGGAGAGTAACTAGTGACGGTGGAGTAACTAGTGGCGGAGAGTAACTAGTGGCGGGAGAGTAACTAGTGACGGTGGAGTAACTAGTGGCCGCAGAGTAACTAGTGGCGGGAGAGTAACTAGTGGCGGGAGAGTAACTAGTGGCGGGAGAGTAACTAGTGGCTGTAGAGTAACTAGTGGCGGTGGAGTAACTAGTGGCGGAGAGTAACTAGTGGCTGGAGAGTAACTAGTGGAGGTGGAGTAACTAGTGGCGGGAGAGTAACTAGTGACTGGTGAGTAACTAGTGGCGGGAGAGTAACTAGTGACGGTGGAGTAACTAGTGACGGTGGAGTAACTAGTGGCGGAGAGTAACTAGTGGCTGGAGAGTAACTAGTGGCGGGAGAGTAACTAGTGGCGGGAGAGTAAAAGTGGCAGGAGAGTAACTAGTGGCTGGAGAGTAACTAGTGGCGGTGGAGTAACTAGTGCCGGAGAGTATCTAGTGACGGGAGAGTAACTAGTGGCGGGAGAGTAACTAGTGGCGGGAGAGTAACTAGTGGCGGGAGAGTAACTAGTGACGGAGAGTAACTAGTGGCGGTGGAGTAACTAGTGGCGGGAGAGTAACTAGTGGCGGGAGAGTAACTAGTGGCGGGGGAGTAACTAGTGGCGGAGAGTAACTAGTGGCGGAGAGTAACTAGTGGCGGGGGAGTAACTAGTGGCGGGAGAGTAACCAGTGGCGGTGGAGTAACTAGTGGCGGGAGAGTAACTAGTGGCGGAAGAATAACTAGTTAACGGAGGTAACTAGTGGCGATGGAGTAACTAGTGGCGGGGAGTAACTAGTGTCGGTGGAGTAACTAGTGGCGGGAGAGTAACTTGTGGCGGAGAGTAACTAGTGGACGTGGAGTAACTATGGCGGGAGATTAACTAGTGGCGGTGGAGTAACTAGTGCGGGAGAGTAACTAGTGGCGGGAGAGTAACTAGTGGCGGAGAGTAACTAGTTGCGGTGGAGTAACTAGTGGCGGAGAGTAACTAGTAGCATGGGAGTAACTAGTGGCGG
>WNGS01104241.1:0-10639 GCA_020271785.1 Procambarus virginalis
AGGATGTGTACATCATTTTAAGCACGGCAATAGAGGCTCCATGTCCATTCCAGGTCATAGCTTTCAGTGCCCTGAGTCGACTTTTGTATGTTCCTATGAGTTGATTGAGCTCCTCTTTCTTCCCCTTGTTAGAGCCGACAGTGACGCCAAGGTACCGATAGTGGTCAACCCATTCAAGTGTTACACCATTAATTTGTAGTTCTTCATTTGCTCTCCGCTTGTGATGGGAGTATGCCTTCGTCTTGTTTGTGGAGAGAGTGAAACCGAGCTCAATACATTTCCTTCCAAGGAGTTCAATGGACTATTTAATTTTTCCCAAGGTGGGAGCTTGCATTAGAACATCATCTGCATATCCCACTTGTTGTGTTCCTTCCGGAAAATCAATATTTGCAATGGCGTTCATAAGTACATTGAATAGTGTAGGGCTTAAGACTCCGCCTTGGGGGGTCCCGAGTTCCATATTCATTGTTCTGGAGACTGCTCCATTGAAGCAAACCTTGGCTTTCCTTCCTGTGAGGTAGTCTTCAACCCATTTCATGAGTCTTCCCTTGACACCCATGCATGCAAGCTCGTCCAGGATCGCAATCCCCTGTGCTTTGTCGAAGGCTCCCTTGATGCCAACAAATACAGAGTGCCAAGCTGTGTAATTACTTGGCTACACAGCCTAGCTGTGTAGCCAAATTATTAACTATACAATTTGCTGTGCTCCGTCCTTTAACAAATCCATTGACCCCCTCCCCTAACCTGCCTATTTTGTGCAACAGTCGGTTTAGGATGATCCTTTCAAGCATCTTGCAAGTGCATGACACGAGACTGATAGGTCTGTAATTGTCAGGGTCATTGGGCTTCGGTATGGGAACGATTATTGCATGTTTCCATTATGTGGGCAACACATCAATTAGGAATGACTTGTTAAACAGGTGGAGTAGTGGATTCCCAGACACTTCACACAGTGCATTGAGTATGTCGTAGGTGACGCCATCTTCACCAGGTGCTGTACTTTTACCCTTTTTCATAGCGCCCCTTACTTCCTGGGCTGTGATTGGTTCCCCCATACTCGTCATCACTAGACAGTGCTCTTGTTATCCTAATTCTTCTGTCATCATGTCGCAGGAGCTGTTCCCTGCTGACTTCTGCAGGGAGGGAGGAGGAGGATGCTGCATCACTCCACTTGTGAATTAGTTCTTCAGCCTTACCCTGGGGGTCTTTGTGAACCGCAGGCCGGGCTCTGCCCCCCTTAGCTATCTGAATTTTTGCCCACACTTGTCTTGCAGATGTTTCCCGTCCAATAGAGCTTGTGAACTCAAGCCATTGTCTTTCCCGCTCTTTAATCTTCTCTTCCCTGGCTACTTGACACACAGTTTTAAACAGCTCTTGGTTACTCTCAGTGGGATGTCTCCGGTACTCTCTACTCATGTCTCGTACATTTGCGTTAAGCATCTTTTTGTAATTGTTCTCATACCATTTTATTTTCTTTTTCTGAGTGGTTACTTCGCCCAGGTGTACGGCGCGGAACTCTGAGACAGCTCTTAGTTTGGTGATTAAGGTCATCAACAAATGTATCAATGTCTGCTGGGATTTGGTATTCCGTGAACCAGCCACTTGTGTTGTTTATGAAGTGCGGCCTCATATCCGCTCCTATCTAGAGGTTATCTTGAGATGATTTCGGGGCTTTTTAGTGTCCCCGCGGCCCGGTCCTCGACCAGGCCTCCACCCCCAGGAAGCAGCCCGTGACAGCTGACTAACACCCAGGTACCTATTTTACTGCTAGGTAACAGGGGCATAGGGTGAAAGAAACTTTGCCCATTGTTTCTCCCCGGCGCCTGAGATCGAACCCAAGACCACAGGATCACAAGTCCAGCGTTCTGTCCGCTCGGCCGACCGGCTCCCCGTGATAATCCTAGTGATAATCTTTTGCTTTTATTTGTCTCCTTCCTTCTCTTGCTCATGTCGACGGTGGTAATTAGTGCCCAGTGGTCACTACATAAACTGTGCACAATGTGTGTACTGGCATCCGTGTCCTGTGCATTCAGCAGGAGAGCATAGTCCAATCTTCCTCCTCTGAGGTGAGTTGACTGTTCATCACCCAGGACTCTAAGGTTTTCACTTCCCCTGACATACAGTGACAGTTTCCGTCCATTGATGACAGTTGGCACCAAAGTGTGGGTAACTGGCATTCAGGTCACCGACCAGTAGGGTAGGTTCTTCATTGACAAACTCAGGTAGTGTGTCAAAGTCAAGTTTACTCTATGGCACATATAGGTTGATTATATTATTGTTATAAGTATATTATAAGTAGGGGATTATTATTTAGGTGAAGGGTTACCCCCAGTGACTTATACTCATCCCTATATGGAGGTCATCAATAATCTGTGCGGGAATGTTGTTATTTACAAAAGTGATGAGAGCCCGTTTTCTTTCTCCAGCGGGCAGGGAGAACTTGTGATAATCGCTGAATCTTGGGTTGAAGTCATCACCTACCATCGTCTCCTGTAGCACTATGACGTCGGTGTGGTGTTCACAGACATACTGTATGATGTCATTAATTCTATTGCGAACTTCATTGTAGTATAGTGAGATGTTCTTCACTGTGATAATCCATTTTGAGGTTGTTTGTCATCAGATGTGCTATGTGCACTGTTGTGTTCACTTGTGTTATTATGTATTCTGTGGTGACTGGCGTTAGTGTGCACTGGTGTCATGGTACCATTGTGTCTGCTGGCATATGCTGATGTGATGGTACCATTGTGTCTGCTGGCATCGGCTGATGTGATGGTACCATTGTGTCTGCTGGCATCGGCTGATGTGATGGTACCATTGTGTCTGCTGGCATCGGCTGATGAGATGGTACCATTGTGTCTGCTGTCATTTACCTTGACAGCACGTGTTGCATCATCTTGCATCTGGCTCTGGCTTGCTGGACCTGATAATATCTGCCGCTGCAGAATATCGAGAATTTGTTCCTGAGAATTCTTGATCTGGCTAACGGTGAATAGTCTCTGTTCATCCAGACAGCCAGGGTATCTTGAGAATAGTGAAAGTTAAGTGTCGAGGCACCACTACCTCAAAACCTTAAAGAAATTAGTTCCTCTGGAGTTAGCAGGAAACGAAGTCACTCGAAGACATCCCCACACTCCATTCAGAAGAAGAAGAAACTTAGTACCACCAGAGTTAGGAGGAAAATGAAATTGCTTAGAGACTTCCAACACTTGCTACTCAAGTACGGGACATCCGTTCTGTAAAATTGACGCACAAACGTGCTACTAACAATAACCTCTAATTAATTTAATAATTCTGAGGAGGAGTATCAGTGTTCGTCAGTTTTAAACAGTGGATTCTGACCTGTATCACCCCCCCCAGAATTATGTCGGAAATTTCGACACTAAATAACTAATACCTAACATATTGAGGTGAATGAGAAGCGTCGCCAGATATGTTGCTTTATTGATCAAATAATTACAGTACAGTTACATCCGCAATAACACAAGCCATTATACACTATACTTATACACAGTTTAAGCACACTGTCTATTCACTATAACAATAAGCCAACTGCACATGACTAAAGCTAGAATATACAGAAATTAAACTAAAAGTTAACATTTCACAAACCTGTACACAAGCACGACACAGCTGATCTGATGATACAAACAAGTCAAGCGAGCATCCAAACAAAACAGTCAAGCGAGCATCCATCCGGTACAATATATATAACACTTTTACTACATTCACCCCATCTAGCTTTAAGTAACATAGTCCTGCAGATGTGTAGGGGTACTGCGCGTCCTTCCAGATCGTCGAAGGGACTCCTGCAAAGTTGATGCCTCTAGTGTTCCAGTCGGTTTCTGCATACCACCTTCTCGAGGGAGTGTTACATCAGAGAAAGGTTCTCAATTAGGCGTTTCTAGGTTAGGTGGTTCGGGATGAAGTAGTTCAGGATGAGGTGATTCAGGATGAGGCAGGTTGGGGTTTACCCCAGCTTTCACAATCGCTGGGTGTTGCTGTTGACTGTTGAGATTGGGGTCCAAACTCTCGCAGCCCTCTGTGGCCATGGGTGCGAGGTGTCTTAATGATACAGTAGTAATCCTGCCATCCGGGAACTTGACATGGGCATATTCCGGATTCACGTCTACGACCTCAACCTCATCAACTAGAGGATCATTTTTGCTTTGCTGCACTTGACGTTTTAAGAGGACAGGGTCTCTGCAAGCAAGCCACGTAGGTAGTGTTCGCCTGAAGTAGACCTTCTTGTATGCTGGAAGAATCGTTCATGTGGTGTACAATTTGTAGAGGTACACAACAGTGATCGAATAGAGTGGAGTGCATCAGGAAGAACTACTTCCCACTGGGATACATCTAAGCCTCTCGTCCTAAGAGCTAGCAGCACTGTCTTCCAAATAATCCCATTGTACTTCTCAGCCTGGCCATTTCCTCTAGGGTTGTAAGGAGTCGTACGGCTAGTTGCTACCCCCTTTTTTAGTAGAAAATCTTTCAACTCCTCCGACATAAAGAAGTTCCCCTATCAGAGTGTATATATGCAGGCATACCAAAGATTGCAAACAACTGCACCAGGCACTGAATTACTGTACCAGTAGTCATATCTGAACAAGGGAATGCAAAAGGGAATCTAGAGAATTCATCTACAACAGTAAGGATATATTTATTCCTTGAATGTGATGGAAGTGGTCCTTTAAAATCTATGTTGAGTCTTTCAAATGGCTGAGTAGCTTTAATCAAATGCCCAGAGTCAAACTTGCAAAACCGAGGTTTAAGTTCAGAGCATGCAGAGCAAGAATTAGTCATCTTCTTCACTTCTTCCACAGAATAAGGCAGATTTCGACATCGGACAAAATGAGCCATACGAAACACTCCAGGGTGACACAGATTGTCATGCAATTCCTTTAATTCATCCATACTGGTGGCACCACATACACGTGAGAATGCATCAGCTGGTATGTTCTTTTTACCTGGGCGATATACAATGTCATAGTGGTAACAGGAGAGTTCGACTCGCCATCTAGCAATTTTATCATTTTTAATCTTACCAGCTGAGTTAGCGTTAAACATAAAAGCGACACTGCGCTGGTCAGTCACAAGCCGAAAATGGCGACCAGTAAGATAGTGTCGCCACTTCCTTAGGGCTTCCACAATGGCATACGCTTCCTTCTCCACTGATGAGTGCCTTTGTTCACTATTTGAAAGTGTTCGGGAGAAGAAAGCTACTGGTTGTTCATTCTGGGTTAGGGTAGCGGCAATAGCATGATCTGAAGCATCGGTTTCCACAGTGAAAGGAGTTGTTGGGTCGATTGCTCGAACCACTGCCTCAGCAATGTCTTGTTTCAATCCTTCAAAAGCTTTCGCAGCAGCAGCAGATAAGGGAAAATCATTGGCATGAGAGAGAGGACGGATCTTCTCAGAAAAACTCAGCACCCAACGAGAGTAATGTGCAAGCATTCCCATTGTTCTGCGTAAAGAACCTGTGTTACTTGGTAGTGGAAGTTTTAACAGTGGCTCGAGGCGTTCCGGGTCAGGTCTAATTTCTCCTTCTTGTATAGAATATCCCAACAGCTTTATTGACCTGAGTCGAAAACTACACTTTTCAAGATTCAGGGTCAGGTTATACCTTCTCGCAACGTCCATAAAATGTTTCAGATTTTTATCATGGTCTTCCTCAGAATCTCCACACACAGAGACATCATCAACGTAAGCGAAGGTACCCTCCACTCCTTCTTTCTCAAGGATGCCATCGATTACCCTTTGAAAACTAGCCACTCCATTAGTGACCCCAAAAGGGATACGATTAAATTCATAAAGCTTCCCACAAGCTTCAAAGGCTGTATAGGGGTTTTCTTCCTCTGTTAAACCCACTTGATGGTAAGCACTTCTCAAGTCCAGAGTGCTGTATACTTTAAATCTAGCAACATTATTCACAATCTCATCTATGTGTGGTAAGGGGTAGGCATCCAGCCCCGTGAATCGACTGATTGTTTGTGAATAATCTACAACCATTCTTTTCTTGTGATGTTCTCCTTTAGTTACTAATACCTGGGCTCTCCATGGAGAATGACTGGGTCTAATTATCTCTTCACGTAGCATCCGAGCGGTCTCAGATTTAATAAACAACTTGTCAGCCTCAGAATAGCGTCTGGATTTTACAGCAATCGGCTTGCAGTCTGGTGCTAAATTACTGAAGAGAGATGGAGCCGGAACTTTGACGGCAGCTTATCCACATATTCTAAGAGGAGGTCTATCTCCTCCAAAAGCCATCTCAAGCACAGAATGATTTTGTAAAAAATTATGACCTAAAATCACATCAGCACACAAATCGGGTAACACTTTGAGATTCACACCATGGTAAGTTTCTCCTTGTAATTCTAAGTCTACAGAACACTGACCCAGGAATTTTGAAGAGAACGATACAGTAGCCATAGAAACTGCTCCATTGTCAGGATAGACGAGTAACCCACTCTGGTCGGCAATATTCTTATGAATAAAGTTCTCAGAGCTACCAAAATCAAAAAATCAAAATCAAAATGTTTATTTAGGTAAGGTACATACATAAAAGTGATTGTACAGAGTGATGGAGTAAATAGATAGGGCTAGTACATACAATGCCTAAAGCCACTATTACGCAAAGCGTTTCGGGCATGAAAAACTTAAATGACTAAGGCTTAAGACTAATTGAGCATAAGGAATAAAATGAGTTGAGAAAAACAAAACAGTTAAGAAGGGGGGAACATGGCTGAAAAAGCAGCACAAATGCAATTCGGTCGACAAAACAGCGACATTTAAAACAAAAACAGACATTGGTTGACAATAGAGGGGTAAGGCAGGTTACAGGGAATTTATTAGGTATTTCTTCGTTTTTATCTTAAACTGGTTGAGAGAAGTACAGTCTTTAACATGGTTGGGAAGGTCATTCCACATTCTGGGTCCCTTGATTTGTAAAGCATTTCTAGTTAGATTAAGTCGTACTCTAGGAATATCAAAACTGTATTTATGCCTGGTGTGGTGGTTATGGGTTCTGTTACAACCTTCTATGAAGCTTTTGAGGTCAGGATTGGCATTACAGTTCAGCGTTTTATATATGTATAATACACATGAGAGAATGTGAAGTGACTTAATGTCTAACATATTCAGAGATTTGAGTAGGGGTACCGAATGATGTCTGGGGCCAGAGTTGGATATTGTCCTAATAGCAGCTTTGTGTTGAGTGATTAGAGGACGTAAATGATTTTGGGTAGTAGAACCCCAAGCACAAATACCATAGTTGAGATATGGATAGATGAGGGAGTAATAGAGAGTCACCAGGGCAGGGCGGGGTACATAATATCTGATCTTAGAAAGAATGCCAACAGTTTTTGAAACTTTTTTAGATATATTTAGAATGTGTCCCCGGAAATTCAGCTTGTGGTCAATGAGAATGCCAAGGAATTTGCCATCTAATTTGTTACAAATTTGGGTATTGTTTATTTTGAGATTTATATGATTAGAGGATTTATTGCCAAACAGAATATAAAAAGTTTTGTCAATGTTAAGGGTGAGTTTGTTAGCAGTTAGCCAAAGATGGACTTTCTCTAGCTCAGTATTCACTGTGGCATTTAGAGCAAGGGGGTCAGGACTGGAGTAAATGAAGGTTGTGTCGTCAGCAAACAGAATTGGTTTGAGGTGTTGGGAGGCATTAGGAAGGTCATTAATGTAGATGAGAAAGAGGAGAGGGCCAAGTATGCTGCCCTGAGGAACACCAATGTTGATGGGTAGGGTGGGAGAAATTGAATTATTCACAGAAACATACTGGAGCCTGTCAGTAAGGTAGGATTTGAGGTATTGCAGGGAGTGTCCTCTGACTCCATAATGATGTAATTTAAGAAGAAGGTTTTGGTGGTTGACAGTGTCAAAAGCCTTACGCAGGTCCACAAATAACCCAACAGGGAACTCATTTTTATCAAGAGCTGTATGAATCAAGTTAATCATACTAATAAGTGCATCATTAGTGCTTTTTTTGGGTCTGAAGCCATATTGGCAAGAGCTAAGTATATTGTGTTTGGCTAGATAAGAGTAAAGCTGCTTGTAGATTAATTTCTCAAATATTTTTGACAGGTTAGGCAGGATTGATATAGGTCTGTAGTTGTTAACATGTGTGAGATCACCACATTTGTGTACCGGGGTTACTCTCGCTTTTTTTAGAATATCTGGAAAGGTTTGGAGTTCAAGTGACTTGTTGAAGAGCAATGCAATTGCAGGGGCTAAAGTTCTGGAGGCTTTTTTGTGTCTTTACCAGTTTTTACCAGTGTCAATCAGTGCACTGACTGGAATACCATTGATCTTAGAGCTAAGCACTGATTTATTGAGGAATGCGGGCGAAGTCCCAGCTAAAGTAGCGAGCATAGCAGCGGAATGTTGGGTGTTTGAAGCACTATTAGTCTGTTTCAGAGATCGGCAGACCTTAGCAGAATGACCCTTTTTCTTGCAATTCATACACAGAGCTTCTCTAGCCGGACATCGACTGCGATGATGTCGAGTGTAACCGCAAAAGAAGCACTTAAAACCACTAGTTGTAGCTGCAGAAACTGTGTCAACTTTTTCTTCTGCACTTTCTTGTCCTCCTAAGTCCTCCAGGTCTAATGAGAGTGCCATGGCAGCGTTTGTAACTCCTGGCTGAGCATAAGAGGCAGAAAGTTTCTGTGCCGTTTCTAGAGTGTGAGCCTGGTCGAAGGCCGACTGTAAGTCTAAAGTTCTATTTTCAAGTAAGCGCTGCCTTAATGTGGCAGAACCTAGCCCATTAATGAAAGCATCTCTCACATAGTTATCACTGGCTTCTACAGCAGTCACTGCTTTGAACTGGCAATCTTTAGCTAATAACTTTAATGCCTGAAGAAACTGATCAAGTGACTCACCGGGTTCTTGGCGTCGTGTTGCAAGCACATACCTTGCGAATACTTCATTCTTGGGCTTCACAAACAGTTCTGTTAGGGATTTTTCAGCAGCATCATACGTAGTGCAGTCAGCTATGTAGTCGAACACACGTGGAGCAACGTAGTTTATTAAGAGACACAGCTTGTCCACGGTGGGAGTATTTTCTTCTACTGCAAGAGTGAAGTTTTGGAACGTCTTGAGCCAGTGACGCCATTCCTGAGCGGCGTTGGTGGCGTTTGGGTCAGTAGCAAACCGCTCGGGCCGCAGTAACCGCTCCATGTTCACTGGCTGAATTATTTGTTCAATAAATTGAGGTAAAGGAGAAGCATTGCCAGACATGTGGCTTTATTGAACAAATAATTACAGTACAGTTACATCCTGCAATACACAAGCCATATATTATATAAAACTTATAAAGACTAACAGTGCTTAAGATATATAATATAATAAGCAAAGTACACATGACTAACGCTAGAACAAATAGAAATTAACTAGGAGTGAACATAAACTAACCTGTACACAGGCACGACACAGCTGGTCTGACAACAACAAAACAGTCAAGCGAGCATCCAAACAAAACAGTCAAGCGAGCATCCATCCGGGTACAATAATACAATAACACTTTTACTACAAGCCTTAATGAACAGGCACATGCAAATGACCTGCTACGGATGTGCGACAGGTTTGCCTTAAACCAGCAAATAGTAGAACCAACCAGGAAGGAGAACACGCTGGACCTCATTTTCACTAATAATGATGAATTGATCAGGAACATAATGATTACAAATACCTGTTACTCAGATCACAACTTAATTGAAGTTATGGCAACCATGGGGAATAGACCTTCAAAACCAGTCCAGATTCCCGGTGGAGGAGATTTCAGTAAATTCAACTTCAATAATAAACTGATAAACTGGGAGCAAATAAACCAGGACTTTACAAAAATAAACTGGGAAGAAGGCTGAGGTTAGTGAGGCTGAGCCACTACCAGAATACTCAGATTGTAAACTCTGTGATAAACCTTTAATGCATTCACTAGAACACTACATTGATGATTGTGAAACCGTAAAGGACTTTAGACCTCCTGGCCTCTTGTACCACCAACTGTGTAACTATTTTATTGACTCAGGTGTTCTGGACGACATCCTAACAATTTACCCAAAATTTGCTTGTCCATTTTAAAGAATGAAGAACAATTTTTATCTATATTACTTCTAAGCTGCATCACTTATGAACCCATCCCTGCCCTTGTGTGGCAGTGCACAGTAGAAAGTTGTTTTCACATATCCATACATTAACACATTGATTGTAACCATGATATATATGTGCTTCAGCCTACAGTTTAGACCTATTGTCTTATGTATGACCCTCTGTCCTGCGTGACAGTGAATACTAGCATTATCCTCACTTTAATCAGACTATCAAAATCCTCAGATTAGGCAAAATTGTAATTAATTTTGTCAATAAAGATGCTAATAATAATAATAATAATGGGAATATGGGATAGGTGTTCATGATAATGACACGAAGTGTAAACTATGTGGTATGTTAAGGTCTCACACCCTTGCCCATTATGTTCTTGATTGTCCCTTGATTAATGTATATAGAAACACTGAGATAAGGACTGTTCCTGAACAAATAGCCTGGATGTGTCACAACGGAAAAGGTTGATGATATTCTTGAGAGATATAAGAATTTTGCACCAAGACTGTAATATTTGTTG
>WNGS01104242.1:0-11988 GCA_020271785.1 Procambarus virginalis
CATCCCCCCATGGCCTACCCACACAAACTACACATCACACAGACAGTGTACAGGCCAAAACAATTTACGGCCTCCAAATAAAAGAGTACAAATTTAACAGCACAGTATAACAAAAAAGCTGCTCGAAAAAAAAAACAAAACCACGCCCGGCCCAACGCATGGACCAAACCACCCACACAACCTGACAAATCACGCACTGGGAGGCACAGAGACACACACACATACACCAGGGAGCACACCCGCAAAAACCACGGGAAAACACAACCATTCACAACCCCGCTCAAGGACAACCCGAACAGGGGGACATGCAGCGAAAAACTGACACAAACCGCACTACCGAAGGCACCCCCACGGACATAAGGCAACCGTAAACACCCCACCAAATTCCACTGAAAAGCCCGCTGTAAACCACCACCAAGTCGAATCTGCATGCGACCGCCACGCAAAACACACCCAAAACGCGCGAAACCCGCCAAAACCCTGCGCCTCCCGACCCACACACAAACCACATAACCGCACCAAAACACATAAAGTATTACGCACAGCCGCGAATAACCCGGAAAGTGCAAAAAAAAATTGTCAAAACATCCACCTCGACAACCAGGACCACAAAACACCTCCAGATACATCCCAAAACCAGTCCACCAACCCCGCAAAACCGGCCACAAAAATCAACCACATGCACCTGCGAACTCACAAACACCACACATGCACACACGCCTCTCGAGGCACGCAGCACCCAACAGTATACAAACGCTCATTCGTCGCCAGCGACACGATGCAAACACCGGAACAACAATTCACGCTGCTGGGCGCTAAAAACGGCTCCCGAAGACCGCCCCCAACAAAGCTAAATCGCCTAAAGAAGTCCAGATAGCACCCCAATCCCAACCACGGGAAACAACCCCTCCACCCGCGGCCTCACCCGGGGCAACCAACACCTCATACACAGCCTTACAGAAAACGACAGAAAACCAGCGAAAACGGGCAGAGTTCTCGAAAAATCTCTACCGCCCAAGAAAAAAACAGGGGGGGGGGGTAGATAAGCCACCTCCTGAGAAACCCCCAAATCAACTAGAATAACCCACCCCTACAACCGAAGTCCTGAACCAGAAAAAACACACCCACGCGTATTCAAACCCACCGCCGCGCACCAGCCCCTGATACAACGAGACCCATAAAGGGCCCGGGCCTGTCGTGGAAAACGTCCAGATGCCCACCCCCTGCAAGTCACCCACAGCCATCGTCGAAACGACGCACCGGTTGGTACCGTCCATACCACACATACTTGAAAACGACGCGCTCCAGAAGCAAGGCTTTACGACGATCCAAGGGAAAACACCGAGCCAGAAACC
This sequence comes from Procambarus virginalis, assembly GCA_020271785.1. Lineage (NCBI taxonomy): Eukaryota > Metazoa > Arthropoda > Malacostraca > Decapoda > Cambaridae > Procambarus > Procambarus virginalis. The sequence continues at coordinate 1,356 of WNGS01104242.1, forward strand.
AGACCCTTGACAACACCTTGCACGTAACCAGCAAGCCGCGCTGATAAAATCGTCAGAGACGTACGCGACAGAAGGCCAACCGCAAACCACCAACCGAACGGGAAACAGCATCCCAATTCCAGGCCAAAGACATGTCATAGGAGGCAAACCAAGTAACCCCGACTACGCGCAGTGAGGACACCACCGGAAACCACGACCTCTCCACACCAGGCGAGAGGTCCACGCACCGACCCCCATTAACCCCCCGACTTTGCGCGATTGAGCACCGCCCCCGTGGCCGACTCAAACGGAGAAGAACTTCCGCACAGCTAACACCGAACCCTCCGAAGCAGCACCGTGTCATCAGCATATCCGCAATGTGAAGCCGAAATCCGGACGGCAAGCAAGGAGGCACAATCAAGGAGCACGTTTTCACTGCCACTGAAGAGAGGTTCCTGAAAAATTACATATAGCAACATTGACATCGGACACCCCTGACGAACCGAAAGACACATCCCCAAAAACGAACTGAAAAACCCCTTCACACACACACATTACACTGCGACTTCCGGACATATAACAAACGGACCCACCCAATAAACGCCTCCGGGAACCCAAGTTTTTCCTTAGCACGAAAGACAAACGCCAACGACACTGGTCTAAAGCTTCCAGCCGCAGGTTGGGTGTTAAATTTTCACCGGTTGGTGAAATTTTAATAAGTACCAGTTTCTCTTTGGTGTGTTTAAACTCTGAAGTGTTCCGTTTGCCATTGTCCCTTTTCCATCAAAGGGACTATTTTCCATCAAAAAATGATGGAACGATCTTCCTTTGACGGTTATCACGGTTAGAGACGTGTGAGTTACACTTGTTCTAACCTCAATCAAGTTGAGGAGTGGCCCAAACTGTAAGGAAAGACGTGGTGTACGGACATTAAGGACATAGGGACACATTCAGTTATGTGGTGATGACATTTATTCTATATCCAAGGGTGAGGAAGAAAGTGATTTTAAATTGTATTCCACTTCTCTATTGTTGCTGTGTATGTGATATATTTGCAGAGCATTCCCTTTCCGACAGTGTAACGGGAAATTTCACTTGGTTAATTGATAATTTAATATTAAAGCGCAGGATTAGCCAGCGCTTTATATATCGCTGTTTGTGTTGTGTTTAGGGCGGTGAATTATTGTTGTCATAACTTGTTGAGGAAGTGTTTTGCAAGTTGCCGTGTGCGGCAAAGTTGTACCGTGTTGTGAACCGTTGACAGTTTGCGTCCTTGGTGTAATGCTTATTAGGATTACATGTAAGGGGTCATTACCTGTCATACGCGAAGTCAAATTGACCTGTCATAGCTGTCGTAATTCGTTGGACTGATCGCATCTGTCTGCGGCCGGTGATTATCATCATATGATTTGTCTGATTATCATCAGGGCATCTAGCCTGATAACAGGCTACTAGAGTAGCCTGATAACAGGCTACTAGAGTAGCCTATTATCAGGCTACTGTAACAGGCTACTAGAGTAGCCTATTATCAGGCTACTCTAGTGGCCTGATAATCAGGCCCCTATCTGATTAAAGGTACAAAGAAGAAAGATTAAAAAGTAGCTGATTAAAGGGAATTAGCACCCGCCATTTGGTGAATTCAGTGTATAATGTTGTTGTTTATACAGGATGTAGTAGAGTAACAGATAGGAGTTGCGTGGTGACCACCGGCCAAATCGGACATCCTGAGGTCTCGTGTTTACGTTGGGTGAGTGCTGGTTTGCCCTGCTGGTGGTGGTTTTGCCACTGACAGGGTGACGTTTGGCTTGACAATGGGGACTTCCCGCCCTCCAGTGAAGAGAACATTGCCGGCTGGTCTGTTGAGTACATTTTTATTGGTGCCGGTGGACCTCCGTGGTTGGTGGTCGCCTGGGTGGAACGTGCTAATCTTGTGCAAGCTGTTGGAATTCTAGTGGGCGTCCAACTGCTTCAGGGCAACAGTGCTGTGGTCAAGTTCCGCCTCCATGCTGCCTTTCAGGCGTTTCTTGAGCGATGTGTTTACCTTTTCCCTGATACTGCTGGTTCTGTTGTCACCAAGACACCAATCTTAGTGTCACCTTGACGCACCATGCACCTTGGTGGTGCATGGCCCCCTTCGAATTTCAGGAGGACTTTTTAAACTCCTGTTTTGGACGATTTGGGACAGTGTTAAGTAACACTGTTGGAACAAGGTCCTTGACGGCTCTCAAACCCTGACGATGTCCGCTGAAGTGTAGTGTACCGTAGTCAATGTCCGTGTTGGGTTACACGTTCCACTGCCTGTATCGGGGTTGTTGTTGTTAGAAGATTTAGCTACTCAGGACAAAGTGTCCATGTAGCACGAGCTAGGTGAGCCCGTAATTTGAGTTTGGTTATACATGACAACCTTTTTCCGGTGATATTTGGGTCTAAGTTTAAATGGAGGAGGGGATTTCTCTTTTTTTCACTGTTTATTTATCGCTTCTGTTTTAGTGCACCGGTTTTAATCCTGGTTTATTAACTTTATCTTGGTGGTGGATGTAGATGTAGAATGCTCATTAATGAGTCACATTCTTCAACTTTTTCTAATCATTGTAGTTGCGGTGGACTGTGCATCTAATGCAGCGTTGTGTCGTTGGATTAATGTTGAGTTTTGAACATAACATAAGAACATAAGAACTAAGGGCAACTGCAGAAGGCCTATTGGCCCATACGAGGCAGCTCCTATTTATAACCACCCAATCCCACTAATACATGTCCAACCATGCTGAACAATCGAGGGACCCACATCACATGTACGCGGAATGTCATGAGTGTGGGTGAGTCATGTATTTTACCGTTTATGAATTTGTTTCTATGGGTGTGGTTGGCGTATTTTGTGTGTGCGGCTTACCTTGTCTGTGGCCGTGTCCGTTTGTTGTTTGGTTGGGTGTAGTTTGAATGGTATTACTCCCCTATGTGGTTTACTCCAAATTTTTTGTGCGTTTAATGATCTTTTTGTCGTGTTGTGTGTGTATATGTCTGCATCCTATTCTGCTGCTTGAGCCGTGCAACTGTGTTTGCACTGTTTCCGTGATTTGTACGTTATATTTGCTGATTATTGTGTGCTTCTGTTTTGCGGTTATTGTCTTAGTTTTACTTGGAAATTGTTCCCGTTGTACATTTTGTTTACCTGTAGGTCCAAGTCCTCATATTTCTGTAAATATTGTCTGTGTTATTATGAATTCCTTTCAACGGGTGTATCCATATGGTTTATTGTGTTTTGTTCTAATGGTTTATGGTTATTAGGTTTTACTTTTATTGTGTTTGATTTTCATGCTATTTGTTCCAAATGTACTTGTCTTTCACCATTGATACCGTTGCTTATGTTGTGCTGTGAATATTGTCTGTTTTGTTTATGTGATTTCTCTTTGTACGTGTGTCTCAGTATTTATGTATATATTGTTCTTTATATAAAAAGAAAAAAACCTGCGGCTGGTACACACACAGCAGAAATGGTACCACGCCCTCAGCACGACGTGGTACAACATGATGAAAATGGCAGTCCTTTACTGTTCACTTTTAATTCCTCAGAATTACGAATTCCACGTTTTCAACACAACACTGAAACAACACAAGCTCGTCTCCCCCTTGTCCTTAGTTACAACGGATGTCACTAACTCACGTAGATATAATACAGCCTCCACAGTCCAATCTCTGGGGGAAAGATTGTCCAACAATCACGCGGGAAGGTGACGATCCCTCCCCTTAAGTTCACATTAGTTAGTTTTATTTCCGTTTTCCCTCTTCCACGATACCGGAATCTTACTCCCACGATCCCGGGATGATGGCTCGACGATCGAGAGTGACTTTTCTGTCGTTGCAGGCGGTCTTTCCAGTGCTTGGCCTAGCACGAGAACGACACGTCCTCCAACAGACACATCCAAGCCTCAGAAGAGGCCTGGAACGTCGACCACACACTCTCTTTCCCCTGGCACGAGGGAGTCTCGTTAACCCCCCAACCCTCTCTTTCCACTCTCTCCAAACTTGAACATGATTGTAAATTAGATACAGCTATATTCAGAGAAGACTAAGGTAAGTACTAATTTAGAAAGATTTTTGTTGAATTATGGAAAATAAAAGTTAGAGATAAAATTAGACATGGCATCACTTTATTATTAGACATTGTAATAATAATGTTATTTATTATATGAATGGAGTTTGATAAAAATGGGTAGATAAAAATAGGAACTGCCTCGTATGGTCCAATAGGCCTTTTCCGGTTCCTTTTAATTGCTAAATGATCCATAGAATTTAAAGAACCTTTCCATATGAAAGAAACATTAGGCAATTCCAGATCAAATTTGTGATAACTGGGTTCACTTAACATTTTGATATGAAAAGTAATTGTTTCAATGCATCCTGATATCATATTTAAAGTTTATTTATGTAATGCTCAGTTGATGTAAATACCAAATTCTTTGTGTTCATTCCCAGCCAACAACAGTTGAATAAATGGACTGAGTGTCTTTGTTAGCAACTGTGGTGAAGTCTGGGGAGATGTCGTCTACGCCACTTATGCAAGTGTCCTTGTCTTCATGGACCCGCTTTATTGGAGACGGAATCCTGGTGTCCAAAGGAAACATCCTGATGAGGCTAACCACATTATCATCCTTGGTTGAAGACGTTAAAATAATTTTGGGTAACAATGGTCTGCGCTCATTATCAGGTTTCCCGAGCGACAGTTCTGCGTCTGTAGTATATACATTCGTAGCCCGGAAATAACACCAACAGACTGGAAACACTATTAAGCATAAAATAGCACACATTATAATACCAAACACTAGCACTAACATTGTGGATTCCATAATTCTAGAGAGCCAGTTAATGTGTGGTGGACTGATCGGTGAAAATTAAGCCACCTAAGAGATAGCACGGGTAAGAGTGGTCCGTAAATGGTGGAAATTTGAAGTAAATGTGATCTTGGTATGTTGTGGCCTAAATTTATAGGGGACCAGACCATCCCAAACACCTCACTAAGGTGTTTAGGACCAGATGTTTGGGACCACACCTCACTCATAAATTGGATAAGTTTATATTTAGGAAATACCTGGGAAATACTAGTTCAGTTACAGAGTTCTTGATTTGTGGAACCAAATTGAAAGTATCAAATTAGGATATAAAAAGAAACAATTAGGGTAATAAAGGTATCAACACAAGAGAGAACACGAAACAATGGGTATAAATTAGATTGTTTTAGTTTAGACTTAAGAACATAAGAACAAAGGTTGTGCTCTCATTTTTCTTTGTTATAACCATGCCCTAATACAAATTATTATAGCACCCCTAATACCATATGAGCCTCTATCTTTTTATCAGTCTTTCATGTGGCACTGTATTAAAAGCTTTGCAAAGATCAAGGTACAAAACATCACAATCCTTACCACTATCAACTGCCTCATCTATACTGGAATAAAAAGATTGCAAATTTTTTAAACATGAACGGCCATTTATGAAACCATGTTGCGACTCAAATATTAATTTATGTTTTTCAAGATGAAGACGAATTTTATTTGCAATTATCGATTCAAGTAACTTTCCCACAATAGACGTTAGGCTAATTGGCCGATAGTTTGACGCAAATGATCTATCTCCTTTCTTAAAAATTGGTACCACATTAGCTACCTTCCATAACTCTGGCACTCTGCCTAACTCTATTGATTTATTAAATATGGTAGACAGTGGGTCGCAAAGCTCCTCTTTGCATTCTTTAAGCACCCTGGCAAACACTTTATCCAGTCCTGGGGATTTGTTTGGTTTGAGTTTAACTATTTGTTTAATTACATCCTCCCTGGTAACTGCTAAACTAGTCAACCTGTCCTCGTCCCCACCCCTCTTAGACTTGTTCGGCTGAAGGCATATTGTTAAGTTCCTCTTTAGTAAATACAGATATAAATATTTATTAAAAATACTACTCATCTCTTCATCACTATCTGTTATTTGACCTGTCTCAGTATTTACAACATAAGAACAAAGGTAACTGCAGAAGGCCCATTGGCCCTTACGAGGCAGCTCCTATCTATAACCACCCAATTCCACTCATATACATATCCATCCCACGCTTGAAACAATCGAGCTACTCAAACCTGAATCTAAATCATTTATATATATTATAAACAACAGAGGTCCTAGGATAGAGCCTTGTGGCACCCCACTTACAACATTTTCATAGTCTGACTTTTTAATAGATTAATAGATATTTTATATCTATATTACATAAGAACATAAAATCAAAGGTAACTGCAGAAGGCCTATTGGCCCATACGAGGCAGCTCCTATTTATAACCACCCAATCTCACTCATACACGTGTCCAACCCACGCTTGAAATAATCGAGGGATCCCACCTCCACCACGTTACGCGGTAATTGGTTCCACAAATCAACAACCCTGTTACCGAACCAGTATTTACCCAAGTCTTTCATAAATTTAAACTTATCCAATTTATACCTATCCAATGTTTCGTGTTCTGTCTTGTGTTGATACTTTTAATACCCTATTAATATCCCCTTTGTTATGTCCATTCATCCACTTGTAAACTTCTATCATGTCACCCCTAACTCTTCGCCTTTCCAGTGAATGCAATTTAAGCTTTATTAATCTTTCTTCATATGAAAGATTTCTAATTTGGGGAATTAACTTTGTCATCCTACGCTGGACACGTTCAAGTGAATTTATATCCATTCTATAGTACGGCGACCAAAACTGAACTGCATAATCTAAATGGGGCCTAACCAGAGCAAGATATAGCTGAAGAACCACACCAATTGTTTTGTTACTAACGCTTCGATTAATAAATCCCAGTGTCCTATTTGCCTTATTACGAACATTCATGCATTGATCCTTTTGTTTTAAAATCTTACTAATCATAACTCCTAGATCCCTTTCGCAATCCGACTTCGCAATCTCAACACCATCCAGCTCGTATCTTGTAACTCTATCATCATTACCTAGCCTCAAAACTTTACATTTATTAGCATTAAACTGCATCTGGCAGTCTTTTGACCATTTTAAAACCCTATTTAGATCAACTTGAAGTGATACCGAGTCTTCTTTCGTGTTAATTTCCCTACCGATTTTTGTATCATCTGCAAATTTGCAAATGTTGCTACTCAAACCTAAATCTAAATCATTTATATATATTATAAACAACAGAGGTCCCAGGACAGAGCCTTGGGGCACTCCACTAACAACATTATCCCACATGACTTAACCCCATTTATACTAACTCTCTGTTTCCTTTGGAATAGCCATGCCCTAATCCAACTTAATATAGCACCCCCAATACCATGAGCCTCTATTTTTTTAATTAGTCTTTCATGTGGCACTGTATCAAAAGCTTTGCTAAAGTCAAGGTACACAACATCACAATCCTTACCACTATCAACTGCCTAAACTATGCTTGAATAAAAAGATAGCAAATTTGTTAAACATGAACGGCCATTTGTAAAACCATGTTGCGACTCATTTATTAATTTATGTTTTTAAAGATGAAGACGAATTGCATTTGCAATTATTGATTCAAGTAACTTTCCCACAATAGACGTTAGGCTAATTGGCCGATAGTTTGACGGAAGTGATCTATCTCCTTTCTTAAAAATTGGTACCACATTAGCTACCTTCCATGACTCTGGCACTCTGCCTAACTCTATTGATTTATTAAATATGGTTGACAGTGGCTCGGAAAGCTCCTCTTTGCATTCTTTAAGCACCCTGGCAAACACTTCATCAGGCCCTGGGGATTTGTTTGGTTTTAGTTTTACTAATTGTTTAATTACATACTCCCTGGTAACTGCTAAACTAGTCAACCTGTCCTCATCCCCACCCACATAGACTTGTTCGGCTGAAGGCATATTGTTAAGTTCTTCTTTAGTAAATACAGATATAAAATATTTGTTAAAAATACTACTCATCTCCTCGTCATTATCCGTTATTTGACTTGTCTCAGTTTTTAATGGACCTATCCTTTCCCTAGTCTTAGTCTTATTTACTAAAGAGGAACTTAACAATATGCCTTCAGCCGAACAAGTCTATGAGGGTGGGGACGAGGACAGGTTGACTAGTTTTGCAGTTACCAGAGAGGATGTAAATAAACAAATAGTAAAACTAAAACCAAACAAATCCCCAGGGCCGGATGAAGTGTTTGCCAGGGTGCTTAAAGAATGCAAAGAGGAGCTTTCCGAGCCACTCTCTACCATATTTAATAAATCAATAGTGTTAGGCAGAGTGCCAGAGTGATGGAAGGTGGCTAATGTGGTACCAATTTTAAAGAAACGTGATAGATCACTTGCGTACAAGTAAAGGCGAATTAGCCTAACGTCAATTGTGGGAAAGTTATTTGAATCGATAGTTGGAAATGTAATTCGTCTTCATCTTGAAAAACATAAATTAATGTATGATGGTTTTCTCAACATGGTTTTTACATATGGCTGGTCATGTTTAACAAATTTGCTATGTTGTGTACCTTGACTTTAGCAAAGCTTTCGATACAGTGCCACATGAAAGACTGATTAAAAAGATAGAGGCTCATGGTATTGGGGGTGCTATATTAAGCTGGATTAGGGCATGGCTATACCAAAGGAAACAGAGAGTTAGTATAAATGGAGTCAAGTCAGAGTGGGAAAATGTTGTAAGTGGAGTGCCTCAAGGCTCTGTCTTGGGACCTCTGTTGTTTATAATATATATAAATGATTTAGATTCAGGTTTGAGTAGCAACATTTGCAAATTTGCCGATGATACGAAAATCGGTAGGGAAATTAATTCGGAGGAGGACTCACTATCACTTCAAGTTGATCTAGATAGGGTTTTGAAATGGTCAAAGGACTGGCAGATGCAGTTTAATGCTGATAAATGTAAAGTTCTGAAGCTAGGTAATGATGATAGAGTTACAAGATACGAGCTAGATGGTGTTGAGATTGCGAAGTCGGATTGCGAAAGGGATCTGGGAGTTATAATTAGTAAGAATTTAAAACAAAAGGATCAATGCATAAATGTTCGTAATAAGGCAAATAGGACACTCGGATTTATTAATCGCAGCGTAAGTAACAAGACACCTGGTGTGATTCTCAAGCTATATCTTGCTCTGGTTAGGCCCCATTTAGATTATGCAGTTCAGTTTTGGTCGCCATATTATAGAATGGATATAAATTCACTTGAACGTGTCCAGCGTAGGATGACTAAGTTAATTCCCCAAATTAGAAATCTTTCATATGAAGAAAGATTAACAAAGCTTAATTTGCATTCACTGGAAAGGCGAAGAGTTAGGGGTGACATGATAGAGGTTTACAAGTGGATGAATGGACATAACAAAGGGGATATTAATAGGGTATTGAAAGTATCAACACAGGACAGAACGCGAAACAATGGGTATAAATTGGATAAGTTTAGATTTAGGAAAGACTTGGGTAAATACTGGTTCAGTAACAGGGTTGTTGATTTGTGGAACCAATTGCCGCGTAACATTGTGGAGGTGGGGTCCCTCGATTGTTTCAAGCATGGGTTGGACATGTATATGAGTGGGATTGGGTGGTTATAAATAGGAGCTGCCTCGTATGGGCCAATAGGCCTTCTGCAGTTGCCTTTGTTCTTATGTTCTTATGTTCTTATGTTGTTCTATCTTTTTATTCTAGCATAGTTGAGGCAGTTGATAGTGATAAGGATTGTGATGTTGTGTGCTTTAACTTTAGCAAAGCTTTTGATACAGTGCCACAAGAAGGACTGATAAAAAGATAGAGACCCATGTATTGGGGTGTTATATTAAGTTGGATTAGAGCATGGTTCTACCAAAGAAAACCAGAGAGTTAGTATAAATTGGGTTAAAATACTACTCATCTCCACGTCATTATCTGTTATTTGACCATAAGAACATAAGAACAAAGGCAACTGCAGAAGGCCTATTGGCCCATACGAGGCAGCTCCTATTTATAACCACCCAATCACACTCATATACATGTCCAACCCATGCTTGAAACAATCGAGGGACCCCACCTCCACAGTGTTACGCGGCAATTGGTTCCACATATCAACAACCCTGTTACTGAACCAATATTTACCTAAGTCTTTCCTAAATCTAAACTTATCCAATTTATACCCATTGTTTCGCGTTCTGTCCTGTGTTGATACTAAAAAAGGGTTGGTTTTCTCTGACCAGTCTCAGTTTTTAATGGACCTATCCTTTCCCTTGTCTTAGTTAGATATAATTAAAAAAAACTTTAGGATTTATCTTCGCTTGTCCTGCTGTGCGAACTTCATAGTTTCTTTTTTCTTTCCTTATCTCTTTTTTTAACATTTCTAATCAGTTGTTCGAATTCAGTCGAACATAGTCAGTCAGATGCTGTCACAGTGAGAGGTTGTGTTAGCTGGAGCTCCGAGTGAAGCAATAATATTCAGCAATAATGGAGGGTTTGGTGAGGGAGTTGGTGAGTCTGGTTGGAGCTCTGAGGACAGAGCTGGATTCGTTGCGGAAGGAGGTAAGGCAGCTTAAGCAACGACAGGATGAAGCAAAGGAGGAGACCTGCATTAGGGAGACCCCGTCTTGGCATATTGTAAAAGACAGGGGTCTTAAGAAGACCTTGGCAAAAAAGACACCTAATACCATAAAGATTACAAACGCATTTTGAT
>WNGS01104257.1:0-13929 GCA_020271785.1 Procambarus virginalis
CTTAAACCTCGGGTTTGCAAGTTTGACTCTGGGCATTTGATTAAAGCTACTCAGCCATTTGAAAGACTCAACATAGATTTTAAAGGACCACTTCCATCACATTCAAGGAATAAATATATCCTACTGTTGTAGAGAATTCTCTAGATTCCTTTTGCATTCCTTGTTCAGATATGACTACTGGTACAGTAATTCAGTGCCTGGTGCAGTGGTTTGCAATTTTGTATGCCTGCATATATACACTCTGATAGGGAACTTCGTTTATGTCGGAGGAGTTGAAAGATTTTCTACTAAAAAAGGGGGTAGCAACTAGCCGTACGACTCCTTACAACCCTAGAGGAAATGGCCAGGCTGAGAAGTACAATGGGATTATTTGGAAGACAGTGCTGCTAGCTCTTAGGACGAGAGGCTTAGATGTATCCCAGTGGGAAGTAGTTCTTCTGATGCACTCCACTTATTCGATCACTGTTGTGTACCTCTACAAATTGTAACCACATGAACGATTCTTCAGCATACAAGAAGATCAATTCAGGGCGAACACTACCTACGTGGCTTGCTTGCAGAGGCCCTGTCCTCCTAAAACGTCAGGTGCGCAAAGCAAAAATGATCCTCTAGTTGATGAGGTTGAGGTCGTAGATGTGAATCCGGAATACGCCCATGTCAAGTTCCGGATGGCAGGATTACTACTGTATCATTAAGACACCTCGCACCCATGGCCACAGAGGGCTGCGAGAGTTGGACCCCAATCTCAACATTCAACACCAACACCCAGCGATTGTGAAGATGGGGTAAACCCCAACCCGCCTCATCCTGAACGGCCTCATCCTGAACTACCTCATCCTGAATACTCATCCTGGATACTTCGTTCCGAACCACCTAACCTAGAACACCTAATTGGAAACCTTTCTCTGATGTAACACTCCCTCGAGAAGGTGGTATGCAGGAACCGACTGGAACACTAGAGGCATCAACTTTGCAAGAGTCCCTTCGACGATCTGGAAGGACGCGCAGTACCCCTACTCATCTTCGGGACTATGTTACTTAAAGCTAGAGGGGGTGAATGTAGTAAAAGTGTTATTGTATTATTGTACCCGGATGGATGCTCGCTTGACTGTTTTGTTTGGATGCTCGCTTGACTGTTTTGTTGTTGTCAGATCAGCTGTGTCGTGCCTGTGTACAGGTTAGTTTTGTGTTCACTCCTAGTTAATTTCTATTTGTTCTAGCGTTAGTCATGTGTACTTTGCTTATTATATTATATATCTTAAGCACTGTTAGTCTTTATAAGTTTTGTATAATATATGGCTTGTGTATTGCAGGACGTAACTGTACTGTAATTATTTGTTCAATAAAGCCACATGTCTGGCAATGCTTCTCCTTTACCTCAGGTGTCAAGGGGAGACTCATGAAATGGGTTGAAGACTACCTCACAGGAAGGAAAGCCAATGTTTGCTTCAATGGAGCAGTCTCCAGAACAATGAATATGGAATTCTGGACCCCCCAAGGCGGAGTCTTAAGCCCTACACTATTCAATGTACTTATCAACGCCACTGCAAATATTGATTTCCGGAAGGAACACAACAAGTGGGATATGCAGGTGATGTCCTAATACAAGCTCCCACCTTGGGAAAATTGAACAGTCCATTGAACTCCTTGGAAGGAAATGTATTGAGCTCGGTTTCACTCTCCACAAACAAGACGAAGGCATACTCCCATCACAAGCGGAGAGCAAATGAAGAACTGCAAATTAATGGTGTAACACTTGAATGGGTTGACCACTATCGGTACCTTGGCGTCACTGTCGGCTCTAACAAGGGAAAGAAAGAGGAGCTCAATCACTCATAGGAACATGCAAAAGTCGACTCAGGGCACTGAAAGCTATGACCTGGAATGGACATGGAGCCTCTATTGCCGTGCTTAAAATGATGTACACAGCCTATGTGCGCTCCGTCATAGACTATGCCGCACCAGTTCTGTGCACCTACTCCCAAAGCGATATAAAAAGGCTTGAAAGCATTCAAAATGAAGCCATGACAATCATTCTTAGAGTTCCAAGGACTGCCAAAACGTCCAATCTACGAGAGGAGTTGTCCCTTCCCAATGTTAAAAGCAGAATTCAGGAGCTGAATGCTAAGCTTGCAATTAGGATAGCCAGAGATCCCCATTACAATGATATTGCTAAGAAAAACTGAGCTCTGTGCTACTTTCAGGGGGAAAAAGGAGAAGAAAAAAATGGCATCACAGATCAGTCTGCTACCTCGAAAAGCTTCACCTGCTTGAGCAAGCCCGTGAGCTCCTGCCTGTAGAGAGGTTAAATTACCTCCCTGGGAGGATGACTCGTGCAAGATCATCATCAATGAAATGGCAACGAAAAAATCCAACATGATACCACAAGAAATGAGGCACAAGTATCTCGAGGAAATTTATAAAGAAGCCGGAGATGAACTAGATCAAATCTACACTGACGGGTCATCTAATCCTGTCAATGGCAGGGCTGGTGCAGCATACACGGTAATCAAGGATAATACTTTCCAACGCAGAAATGAAGAAAAAGCACGTATTGAGAACTATGCCTCTTCAACGCAAGCAGAGCTAACTGCCATTGTTATGGCGTTAAGGTTTCTTGAACGGAACACTAATGGTGCAGTGATTTGCACCGATTCAAAAGCAGCACTGCAAAGCCTAAGGAAAAATCGGGCAGAAAATCTTGCAATAGTCGCTGAAATTAAGAGAGCTGTGAGAGTACTTACCAATCAGGGAAGAGTCATCAAGTTTCTGTGGATCCCCTCCCATGTTGGAATGTGGGAATGAACGAGCAGATGTGCTGGCTGCTGAAGTCGCTGAAGGAGACCATATTGAATACTTCATACCCAAGACTCTCCTACAAATTAGAGGTATTGTCAGGCAACATCACCTGACAAGGTAACTGAGGAAAGGAGGATAGAAGCACAAACCAGTGAATCTATACGATGGTACAACATGGTTGCAGCTGGCAATCCCAATCGTTATGGCCGAAGAGGAGGACGAGGGAGAGAATCAGTAAAATAACGAGAATCCGTCTTGGATACAATATCCTTGGAGATATGGAATGGAAACAACAGTTGATCAGCGAAGTTGCAGAATCTGTGGTGAGAGTGATGGACACCGCCTTGACCACTATCTACGTGAATGTGAACACCTGAGAGACATTAGAAATATGTGTAGAATAATAAACCCCACATTGTTTGAGTTAGGAAAACACTATTTGTCAAATATTGATACTGTTCTTAAAAGATTTCCCCATTTTGCACCCGCAAGATAACGTAAGCTTTTAAGGGTTGATAGATGTTAATCTTCTTGTTTGAGGAGCTGTTCACTTGAGACAGTTAAGCAAGTCCCAGCTGTGTCTGGGTACAAGTGACAGGATGAACAACCCAGCGGGTTTTCTTCCTATTGGGGAGTGTTGTACATGCTGCTATGGCGGTGTGTCCACTCACAAGATGAGTGGCGCTGCCCAATAAACTCGCCCCTTGGGGCAAAATTTAAAAAAAAAAAATTCGTTTGTTTAATTCTAATGATTGTAGGCGAGAACAGTTGTGAACGCCAGCTAGCGCACATGTACATGAGCGCCCAAAATACTTTTACACAAAAGACATGTACAGACAGGCGTGACGCTTCTGACTTCTTTTTTATTGATTAATATTAAATATTAGGCGCTTACCTATAATAGCTATCATTTTATACAAGTATAACTATCACATAATAAATATAAAAGGAGTTTATCCAAAAACTGACAGAATTGTTGTGTTTTGTGCGTTGTATCGTGTTTGTGGGCATTCGGGTGTGTTGTGTTTACGCTGGCGGGCGGCGTCCTTACCAACTCCGGATTATGTCTATTACATCACTAAACTTCATTTAATAACTATATGCCTGTTAAATAGAAGATTTTATTTGTTAATAGCATTATATTGTCGTTTTAATATGGAACACGTACACATATGCGAAACGTCGAAAGCTGGTGTCCCCTGTCACAGAGGGGGACAGGGGGACAGAGAGATGGAAAGGAGGGACAGAGATGGAAAGGGGGGACAGGGGACAGAGAAGGGGACAGGGGACAGAGAGGGGACAGGGGGGAAAGGGATCGGAGACAGAGGACAAAAAATGTGGGCAGGGGGACAAAGTGAGGAACAGGGGGACAAAGATGGACAGGGGGACAGGAGGAAAGGGGGGAGATGTATGAGGGGGAATGTTTGCGAGAGATGGAGAAGGGGTATTTAGAACAGTAAGTTAGAGAGGGGGCAACTAAGGCGCATCATTGAAGAGCAAATGAGCATCATTGCAAAAGCAGAAGCCACGCACATCTTCAGCCTGCGTTGTTGAGACATTTTCAATTAAGCGGTGTCCAATATCAGTATCTTCGGTATTTAAGCGATACCTTTAAAATACTGGAAATATTGAAAGATATTAATCCAGATATTAATTCCCTTGTGCAACGCACACAAGAGGCAACAGCTTCTAGCTCTACAAGCGGCAATATAAAATAGAGAATAGGCGATTGTTTTCACTCATAGTGTAATAAACCCACGGACCCACCCACCCGCTGAAGCCGTAAATGCCAAGACATTACTTCCGTTTAAAATTAAGCCGGAAAAATCCTCAGGTATGTGGAGGATGTGGGAGGCCTTTGATCAACCGCCGACTTCCTGCCCCGTCGAGGCCATCTGTGATGGCCTCCACGGGGCCATCAGCCCTCAGTGTGCCCTCAGCCAAATTCATGTGAAACATGTATGTGTGTGTATTAAATATTTTAATTTATTATTTCCAAGATTTAGCTGTGAGCTCTTGGACTCCGCCTTTCTAAGCGTCGGTTGTCTAATTTACCGACTCTCGGCCTCTTTTCCTCTATCATATCTAAACAACATATATTTTTATCTAACACACACACACATCCCCAGGATGCAGCCTTTAGCAGCTTTCTGACTTTCAGGTTCCTATTTACTGCAAGGTGAATAGAGGCATTAGTGTGTGTATGTTTGTGTGTGTGTGTGTGTGTGTGTGTACTCACCTAGTTGTACTCACCTAGTTGTGCTTGCGGGGGTTGAGCTCTGGCTCTTTGGTCCCGCCTCTCAACCGTCAATCAACAGGTGTACAGTTTCCTGAGCCTAATGGGCTCTATCATATCTACACTTGAAACTGTGTATGGAGTCAGCCTCCACCACATCGCTTCCTAATGCATTCCATTTGTCAACCACTCTGACACTAAAAAAGTTCTTTCTAATATCTCTGTGGCTCATTTGGGCACTCAGTTTCCACCTGTGTCCCCTAGTGCGTGTGCCCCTTGTGTTAAACAGCCTGTCTTTATCAACCCTGTCGATTCCCCTGAGAATCTTGAATGTGGTGATCATGTCCCCCCTAACTCTTCTGTCTTCCAACGAAGTGAGGTTTAATTCCTGCAGTCGCTCCTCGTAGCTCATACCTCTCAGCTCGGGTACTAGTCTGGTGGCAAACCTTTGAACCTTTTCCAGTTTAGTCTTATGCTTGACTAGATAGGGACTCCATGCTGGAGCCGCATACTCCAGGATTGGTCTGACATATGTGGTATATAATGTTCTGAAAGATTCCTTACACAAGTTTCTAAAGGCCGTTCTTATGTTAGCCAACCTGGCATATGCTGCTGATGTTATCCTCTTGATATGAGCTTCAGGGGACAGGTCTGGCGTGATATCAACCCCCAGGTCTTTCTCTCTCTCTGACTCTTGAAGTATTTCATCTCCCAAATGATACCTTGTATCTGGTCTCCTGCTTCCTACCCCTATCTTCATTACATTACATTTGCTTGGGTTAAACTCTAACAGCCATTTGTTCGACCATTCCTGCAGCTTGTCCAGGTCTTCTTGAAGTCTCAAGCTGTCCTCCTCTGTCTTAATCCTTCTCATAATTTTGGCGTCGTGTACGTGTGTACGTGTGTGTGTGTGTTTGTGTGTATACTCACCTAGTTGTGGTTGCGGGGGTTGAGCTCTGGCTCTTTGGTCCCACCTCTCAACTGGCAATCAACTGATGTACAGATTCCTGAGCCTATTGGGCTCTATCATATCTGCATTTGAAACTGTGTATGGAGTCAGCCTCCACCACATCACTGCCTAATACATTCCATCTGTTAACAACTCTGACACTGAAAAAGTTCTTTCTAACATCCCAGTGGCTCATTTGGGTATTAAGTTTCCACCTGTGTCCCCTTGTTCGCCTACCACCTGTGTTAAACAGTTTATCTTTATGTACCCTATCAATTGCTCTGAGAATTTTGTAGGTAGTGATCATGTCTCCCCTTCCAGTGTCATGAGGTGCATTTCTCATAGCCTGTCCTCGTAACTCATGCCTCTTAGTCCTGGGACTAGCCTATTGGCATACCACTAAACTTTTTCAAGCTTCGTATTGTGCTTGACAAGGTGTGTGTGTGTGTGTGTGTGTGTACGTGTGTAACACACACATACTTATGTGGTACGTGTGCACTACATAATTGTAAGGCGTTTGCTGAATTAGAAAAGTCGGCTAGCAATCCACCCTTAACGACACAATTAACTCGTTACATAAAAAATACGTGGCTGTGCAACAGTGTGTGGGAATTGGGGAACTGGTGTGCATTCAGACGACTGGTGAGGACCAACAATGACGTAGAAGGATGGCACCAGCATCTGAATCAAAGGGCAGTGAGGGACAACTTGGCTTTATATATTTTAATCCCCTTACTGTACCGTGAGGCGTCCCTGGTAACCTTGCAATACCAACTGGTTTCTGATCAAAAGCTGAAGTCCAGTCGCCGCGAGGGCAATAAAGAGAAACAGGAACATTGTGGAAGCTTGGGACCGTTACAAGGAAAAACAGATAAGCACCTCACAGTTCCTCAAGGAATGTTCGCGTTTTATCCCAGGAAGTGCCTGAGCTAGAATTAGAAAACAGCAGTCTGTTTACTGGTTGTTATTTAACTTAAGTTAGTTGTAAATGATAATGTAAAAATAGCCACTGAGAACTGATGAGTTGGCCAAGACTTTTGCTCGTAAAGAGGGAATTGATTACCAACTTTGACTGCCTTTGAGCAGCCTGAGGGCAGTAATATCCCATTAACATCAACTAAATTTCGGAGACTTGAGGCAAAGTGAAATTCACACCAGTTACTCCATCTATCATTCTATTATGCATGAAGAACCGCACGTCTATGGGTCATCCAATAATGTTAGCAGACTTCTAGATGTTGCCACTGCTAGGCTTAGGCTCTGCTGCAAGTACCTCTGGGAGTTTGTAACATCTACTGATGTAGATTTGACTAAATGTAAACTCTGTCAGCAGAACTATTCGCATACTTTGCGTCATTAATGGAATGTGAAAAAAATCGCGGAATTTAGAGATAACACCATCAATAGTGTCCAAGAAATGTGTAAGTACTTCATTCAAAATGATGTGCTGCCCGAAATCTTAGCGAAGTATCCAAAATTTGCTTAATGTAGGTAATGCATGCACATGACTGTAAATCTGCCGCCCAGTTGGGTGGGTGTGGAGCATAGACTGTAAAGCTGCCGCCCAGTTGGGTGGGTGTGGAGCACATGACTGTAAAGCTGCCGCCCAGTGGGTGGGTGTAGAGCAAGACTAGTAACTGTGTGGACTCACTATAGATGTAAAGTGCCTGTATAGTGACTGTTGTGAGCCTCTTGTTGATCACTTGTGACACAAAATATTAGTGATGTGTGTATTTGTGTAGGTGATTAGATATGTATGTGTATGTATATATGTATACGTATATATATATATATATATATATATATATATATATATATATATATATATATATATATATATATAATATATATATATATATATAGTGAGAAAGCTGCATGAACGCGCAAGCCATATATCACTTAGAACTCTTTGACCCGGCCAGGATTCGAACCCATGCCGTCCAGGATCACCCCTAAACGTACACAGTACCGTGACCACCGCACCAATGATCGTCTATAAGGATTGGTCATCTTGGCGCTTATTAACTAAGCTCCCTGACTGACAACCCCCGACGACACTCATGGATCCATTTGGGTACAGTTTTTCATCAATTCTGGCGCATGCACGGGCCGCACTGAGTCTAACATGTGTGAGAAAGCTGCATGAACGCGCAAGCCATTATTGGCTTGCGCGTTCGGTGCGGTGGTCACGGTACTGTGTACGTTTAGGGGTGATCCTGGACGGCATGGGTTCGAATCCTGGCCGGGTCAAAGAGTTCTAAGTGATATATGGCTTGCGCGTTCATGCAGCTTTCTCACACATGTAGACTCAGGCGGCCCGTGCATGCGCCAGAATTTGATGAAAAACTGTACCCAAATGGATCCATGAGTGTCGTCGGGGTTGGTCAGTCAGGGAGCTTAGTTAATAAGCGCCAAGACTGACCAATCCTTATAGACGCACCAGTGTCTGAATCAAAGGGCAGTGAGGGACAACTTGGCTTTATATATTTTAATCCCCTTACTGTACCGTGAGGCGTCCCTGGTAACCTTGGGTAACCCACGGTAATGGTGGTACCGTGACCACCATTGGTGCGGTGGTCACGGTACTGTGTACGTTTAGGGGTGATCCTGGACGGCATGGGTTCGAATCCTGGCCGGGTCAAAGAGTTCTAAGTGATATATATATATATATATGTACATGTATGAGTGTGTGTACATGTATATATAATATTAATAATTTTGTAACTAGCGTCACAAATTGTTATTTACTTAGCTAAACGAACTAGAGGGTTCAGTTCCTGAACCGATTATGTGCCTCTGTAATCCTTTACACCACCGCCCACGGGATGGGTATGGGGTGCATAATAAAGAAAGATATTGAATTGGTATGATTAGGACTTTATGACCATGTAATCTATGTTTTGCTCCACTACTTACTGGTTGAGTATGGGGTGCATAACAAATAAAAGCCTCCTTCGGGGGCGCCTTGTTTCTAAACGTGTTAGTCTTAAATCCTTTAATATCAAATCTTGCTACAATGTACCTCTTAATAAATAATAAATAAATAAATATGTTTATTCAGGTAAGGTACATACATACAAGAAATGTTACATTAATGGATCGATTTATAGATAGAGCTAGTACATACAATGCCTAAAGCCACTATTACGCAATGCGTTTCGGGCAAGAAAACATTAATATCTAAAACTTAATGCTAATTGAACAAAAAGAATAAAATGTTTTGAGAACAAATACAAATAAAGAAAAAAAAAAGGGGGAACATGACTGAAAAAGCAGCACAAATACAAAGGTTGACAAACAGCATTGATTAAAAAAAAAAAAATAACAGACATGGGTTGACAATAGAGGGGTAAGGTAGGTTACAGGGAGTTTATCAGGTAGTGTTTGGTTTTAATCTTAAACTGGTTGAGAGAGGTACAGTCTTTAACATGGTTGGGAAGGTCATTCCACATTCTGGGTCCCTTGATTTGTAGAGCATTTCTAGTTTGGTTAAGTCGTACTCTTGGAATATCAAAACTGTATTTATTTCTGGTGTGGTGCTCATGGGTTCTGTTACAGCTTTCAATGAAGCTTTTGAGGTCAGGATTGGCATTACAGTTCAGCGTTTTATATATGTATAATACACATGAGAGAATGTGCAGTGACTTAATATCTAACATATTGAGAGATTTGAGTAGGGGTACCGAGTGATGTCTGGGGCCAGAGTTGGATATTGTCCTAATAGCAGCTTTGTGTTGAGTAATTAGAGACGTAAATGATTTGGGTAGTAGAACCCCAAGCACAAATACCATAGTTGAGATATGGATAGATGAGGGAGTAATAGAGAGTCACCAGGGCAGGGCGGGGTACATAATATCTGATCTTAGAAAGAATGCCAACAGTTTTGAAACTTTTTTTGATATATTTAGAATGTGCCCCTGGAAATTAAGCTTGTGATCAATGAGAACGCCAAGGAATTTGCCATCTAATTTGCTACAAATTTGGGTATTGTTAATCTTGAGATTTATTTGGTTAGAGGATTTATTGCCAAACAGAATATAGAAAGTTTTGTCAATGTTAAGGGTGAGTTTGTTGGCAGTTAGCCAAAGATGGACTTTATTAAGCTCGGTATTTACTGTGGCATTTAGAGCAAGGGGTCAGGACTGGAGTAAATGAAGGTTGTGTCGTCAGCAAATAGAATTGGTCTAAGGTGTTGGGAGGCATTTGGAAGGTCATTAATGTAGATGAGAAAGAGGAGAGGGCCAAGTATACTGCCCTGAGGAACACCAATGTTGATGGGGAGGGTAGGAGAAATTGAATTGTTCACAGAAACATACTGGAGTCTGTCAGTAAGGTAAGATTTGAGGTATTGCAGGGAGAGTCCTCTGACTCCATAATGATGTAATTTAAGAAGAAGTTTTGGTGGTTCACAGTGTCAAAAGCCTTCCGCAGTCCACAAATAACCCAACAGGGAACTCTTTAATATATGTTATGTACTCTCGCAACCCAATGTACCTTCTTGTATATAAATAAATAGATTTCAACTGCAAGGGGGTATGGTTTGCACCTTGTTATTCTAATAATGGATAAATATTCTAACAATGGAAGCGCTAATTATATGAACAAGTGCCATGTATTTATTCAGACGAGGACAACAGCGAACACAAACCAGCGCATATACGAACGGAATGGTTTGTATGTACAAACTTCTCAGTGAACGAAGTTGTTTCTAGCCGGTATCCGAAATTGCAGTAGACGACTTGACCAGTCCCCCGTGCGGCAAGTCTCGCTCTAACTCACACCTCTGTTCTAGTCGCCGCTCCTCCACCTACACCACAACGCAACAAGCACTTTTGAAACTCTTATCATCCTCAAGATAAACGCCTCTACCAACATCTGTACTGGTGCAGTCATCGGGAGGACAAACCCTTCATGCAAACTGCACCTACTATCAAGAAGAAGAAGAAGTTTTGTGGTCCGTGCAGTCAGCGAGAGGACAAACGCTTCATGCAATCAGGCAAATATTATCGTAAGTAAACACTTATATTTTATGATATTATTAGATTCTGGTGCTGGCTATAGTGCTGGTGTATTAAGAGGTGAGGGGGAGTGGTGGTGTATTGAGAGGTGGGGGCAGTGCTGGTGTATTGAAAGGTGAGGGGCAGTGGTGGTGTATTGAGAGGTGAGGGCCAGTGCTGGTGTATTGAGAGGTGAGGGCCAGTGCTGGTGTATTGAGAGGTGAGGGCCAGTGCTGGTGTATTGAGAGGTGAGGGCCAGTGCTGGTGTATTGAGAAGTGAGGGGCAGTGCTGGTGTATTGAGAGGTGAGGGGCAGTGCTGGTGTATTGAGAGGTGAGGGGCAGTGCTGGTGTATTGAGAGGTGAGGGCCAGTGCTGGTGTATTGAGAGGTGAGGGCCAGTGCTGGTGTATTGAGAGGTGAGGGCCAGTGCTGGTGTATTGAGAGGTGAGGGCCAGTGCTGGTGTATTGAGAGGTGAGGGCCAGTGCTGGTGTATTGAGAGGTGAGGGCCAGTGCTGGTGTATTGAGAGGTGAGGGGCAGTGCTGGTGTATTGAGAGGTGAGGGCCAGTGCTGGTGTATTGAGAGGTGAAGGGCAGTGCTGGTGTATTGAGAGGGTCCGTCTAATTACCACAAGCTACCACAAGCTTCACAAAGCTTCCTGGCAATACATTAGTAATTAATAAATATATGTTAGGTTAGGCTGACCTAACTAACCTAATCTAACTTAACCAAACCAAACCAACCTAACCTGTCCTAACCTAACCTAACCGACGCTTGGATCGTCGACTTAATTTGGCATCACCAGCTCTTTATTTTCGTTTAATTTCTTAATAAAAAGATACGTTTTCAGATTAAAATTATGTTTTTTCGTGTTGTACATTCAGCACCAATATTATAATGAGTAAATATATCATATTTATTCATTACTAAAGTATTGCCAGGAAGCTTTATGAGCTTGTGTAGCTTGTGGTAGCTTGTGGTAATTAGACGGACCGATTGAGAGGTGAGGGCCAGTGCTGGTGTAATTACCTAAGAGTAATTACCTAAGTGTAGTTACAGGATGAGAGCTACGCTCGTGGTGTCCCGTCTTCCCAGCACTCTTTGTCATATAACGCTTTGAAACTACTGACGGTCTTGGCCTCCACCACCTTCTCCCCTAACTTGTTCCAACCGTCTACCACTCTGTTTGCGAAAGTGAATTTTCTTATATTTCTTCGGCATCTGTGTTTAGCTAGTTTATATCTATGACCTCTTGTTCTTAAAGTTCCAGGTCTCAGGAAATCTTCCCTATCGATTTTATCAATTCCTGTTACTATTTTGTATGTAGTGATCATATCACCTCTTTTTCTTCTGTCTTCTAGTTTTGGCATATTTAATGCCTCTAACCTCTCCTCGTAGCTCTTGCCCTTCAGTTCTGGGAGCCACTTAGTAGCATGTCTTTGCACCTTTTCCAGTTTGTTGATGTGCTTCTTAAGATATGGGCACCACACAACCGCTGCATATTCTAGCTTTGGCCTAACAAAAGTCGTGAACAATTTCTTTAGTATATCGCCATCCATGTATTTAAAAGCAATTCTGAAGTTGGAAAGCGTGGCATAGGCTCCTCGCACAATATTCTTTATGTGGTCCTCAGGTGATAGTTTTCTATCTAGAACCACCCCTAGATCTCTTTCTTTATCAGAATTCTTTAAAGATTTCTCACATAATATATAGGTTGTGTGGGGTCTATGTTCTCCTATTCCACATTCCATAACATGGCATTTATTAACATTAAATTCCATTTGCCAAGTGGCGCTCCATGTACTTATTTTGTCCAGGTCATCTTGAAGGGCATGACAATCATCTAAGTTTCTTATCCTTCCTATTATCTTAGCATCATCAGCAAACATGTTCATATAATTCTGTATACCAACTGGTAGATCATTTATGTAGACAATAAACATCACTGGTGCAAGAACTGAACCCTGTGGTACTCCACTTGTGACATTTCTCCAGTCCGATACATTGCCTCTGATCACTGCCCTCATTTTCTATCAGTCAGAAAATTTTTCATCCATGTTAGAAGCTTACCTGTCACCCCTCCAATATTTTCCAGTTTCCAGAACAACCTCTTATGTGGAACTCTGTCGAAAGCCTTTTTTAGGTCCAGATAGATGCAGTCAACCCAACCATCTCTTTCCTGTAATATCTCTGTTGCTCGATCATAGAAACTGAGTAAATTCGATACACAGGATCTTCCAGATCGAAAACCATACTGTCTGATATTATATCATTTCTCTCCAGGTGTTCTACCCATTTAGTTTTAATTATTTTTTCCAATATTTTGACTATTACACTTGTCAATGATACAGGTCTATAATTAAGGGGGTCTTCCCTGCTTCCACTTTTGTAGATTGGAACTATGTTAGCCTTTTTCCACACATCAGCTACAACTCCTGTAAACAGGGATGCCTGAAAAATCAGTTGAAGTGGAATGCTGAGCTCAGGTGCACATTCTCTCAGAACCCATGGTGAAACTCCATCTGGACCAACTGCTTTGTTCTTACCTAGCTCCTTGAGCATTTTTTCCACTTCGTCTCTAGACACCTCTATGTGCTCTATGTTGTTCTCTGGAATTCTTATTGTATCTGGTTCCCTGAAGATTTCATTTTGTACAAACACACTTTGGAACTTTTCGTTTAGTGTTTCACACATTTCCTTTTCATTTTCCGTGAATCTATTTCCCATTTTCAACCTTTGAATATTATCCTTTACCTGCAATTTGTTGTTTATGAATTTATAGAATAGACCTGATTCTGTTTTACATTTGTCTGCAATCCCTTTTTCAAAATTTCTTTCTGCCTCTCTCCTCACTGTCGTGTAGTTGTTTCTCGCATCTTTGTATCGCTGGTATGTTTGGGGGTTATGCCTCTTCCTGTATTGGTTCCAATTTTGTGTCTTTTGGTCTCC
>WNGS01104260.1:0-11810 GCA_020271785.1 Procambarus virginalis
CCAGGTACCCAGATGACAAAGGTACTAGGTGTCGAATGGAACACGACACAGATCAGTTGACAATCAAGTCAGTGGAGCCTGATACCACTAACTTAACAATGAGAAAATTACTATCACAAGTCAGCAAACCCTCGACCCATTAGGACTATAAAGCCCAGTACTGATTAATGGGAAGTTGATAATACAGGAAGTTGGCAACAAAAGATAGGCTGGGATGATCTTCTAACACCTGCCCTACAAGAAAAGGCAAGGTTTAGTAAAAGATTTAAGTACCCTAGAGTCTGTCAAGTTCCCCAGGAACACAGTAGTAAATGAAAAAGAACCAATTAAGCTACATGTATTCTGTGATGCCTCAGGAAAGGCTTATGGAACAGTAGCTTACCTGGTCACAAATGGGCAAGCCAATTTGCTCACATCAAAGGCCAGAGTGGCACCTTTAAAGAAAAGATCACTGCCACAACTGGAATTAACAGCCTTACTGTTAGGAGTAAGATTGGCTCATTATTTGATCAAGGCCTTACGCCACATCCACTTTAACGAAACAGTAGTTTGGTCAGATAATGAGGCAGTACTACAGTGGGTTAAGAACAATAACAGTAAGAATCCTTACGTGAGTAACCGCGTTAAGGAAATACGAGAGTTGTCAGCAGGGTATAAACTAAGATATGTACCCACTAAAGAGAATCCAGCTGACTATCTCTCCCGAGGACTGACTTTACGGCAATTAACAAAGGCAGAGATGTGGTTCAATGGACCTCAGTGGCTAATCAGCGACCAGTGGCCTGAACAAAAGCCACAAGTCATTGTGACCAATGTTACTGTTCCCACTGAGAACCCAGAACCACCTCGGACTTTGGTAATTGATCCTACTCGGTACTCTGAACTGAACAAACTTATAGGTGTCACCCAAGTAGTGTTTGATTTTCTAAAGAAAATAGGAATCAAGCATAAATTCCCTAATGCCCTAAGGTATTGGGTCAAAAGAGCTCAGATCGACACATTCGGGACAGAATTTGACAATGTTCCAAAGAAGCTACAACGTGATCTGGGTCTCTGGTTAGACACTGACAATTATAACATAATCAGATGCGGAGGCCGCTTACAGCACGCTGACATAGATTTGGAAGCAAAAAATCCAATATTGCTCCCTCGTCACCACATAGTAAGCAAACTAATTGTGTTACATATACACAAATACTGCACTCTGCATGGTGGGGTATTAGATACTCTCACAGACTTAAGACAACAGTACTGGCTACCCCAAGGTAGACAGACAGTAAAATCAATAATCAAATCCTGTGTTGTTTGCCGGAGATACGATGCCAGAGTGTGTCCATATCCTGGCCCACCTCCACTTCCGAAGGAACGAGTCGTACATATTCGTCCCTTTGAGACTACAGGAGTAGATTTCACAGGAGCACTAACACTTACAGGCACTAAAGACAAGAAACCAGTAAAAGCTTACATCTGTCTTTTTACTTGTGCCACAACAAGGGCAGTCCATCTAGAAGTGACTCCCGATATGAGTGCCGAAGCATTCTTACAGGCTTTCCGCAGGTTTGCTTCACGTAGATCCTGTCCTAAGTTAATGATCTCAGACAATGGGTCCAACTTAGTGGCAGGAGAAGCATGTCTGAGGAAAATCTGGACACATCCAAAGGTACGCACAGCCCTAAATCAACGGCAGTGCCATTGGAAATTCATACCTCCCAGAGCACCATGGCACGGAGGCTTCTATGAACGCATGGTTGGTACGGTAAAACGTTCTCTACGGAAAACCCTACACCGCCAAAAGATTGACCTGCAGGAGCTTCAAACAGTAGTCATAGAGATAGAAGCACGAGTCAATAACCGACCACTTACCTACCTCTCTGATGATGTTTTGCAGCGTGAACCATTAAGTCCAGCTCATTTGATGTATGGTAGACCTCTCAAAACACTTGTGTCCCTTACGGACGAGGAACCAGAGGATCCTTCATATGTCCAAGAGAGTGATTTGGTTCAACGTTTCAAACATCTATCAAGGGTGATAAGTCGGTGGAATGACGTATGGACTCGAGAATACCTTACAGCTCTGAGAGAGTATCATTACGGGGCAAACAACCCCTACAACAGAATTAACTTGAACCCTGGTGACATAGTTCTGGTGGATAGTGATGGACCACGCTCAGAGTGGCCTTTAGGTCAAATAGTCTCTGTTCATCCAGACAGCCAGGGCATCTTGAGAATAGTGAAAGTGAAATGCCGAGGCAACACTACTCTCAAAACTTTAGAGAAATTAGTTCCTTTAGAACTGGCCAGGAACGAAGACGTACAGCGACTTCCAGCACCCGATACGCCAGTACGGGACATACGTCCCCAAAGGACTGCAGCTCAACAATGTAAACTCAAATTAAAGCAGCATTATAATTCTGAAGGAGAAGAATAAAGTGATCGCAGTCCTTACCGGGACTTCGACCCGTGTTCTTCCCCCCCGGAATTATGTCGGGAAACCGACACACTCATACACAAATAGTATAGTCTTCCCTTAACAGTATCCTCTTAAAATTAGAGAATGGGAGACTCCGTGACGTCATCGACGTCGCCGCAGTATTTACATTATTAAACCACTGTTCATACAACAGTTTAATGTCTAAATTGAATAAAAAAGTGTTCAATAAGACTGAATATAATTATTAACACCAAAATATAGCTTGATTCCCTTGTTAACGTAAATTTAACTTAGAAGTGGAAAAAAATATTGGAACAACTAGGGAGGCAGAGCGACTCTTACAGACGCCACGCGCACACGAAAACAATAACAATGGGTGCTCGTGTGTTGTGATAATGGCCACACAGGATAGACCTACTCTGCCTTAAGAAACTGCCATAGCAACATCACTACTACAAATAAGAGCACTCCAGTATCCGTCTTACCAAGTATTTGTTTATTATTCTAGTGCACTGATTAATATCAAAGGGTATTGGCGGTTATGATATATGAACAACACCAACACCATGTACGTGTACCCCATTTTTACAGCCCTCACATACCATGTTATACCTGTATTGATATGTTTAGGGAAATGTACTAACTCCTTGCATCCCAAACAGGTAAATTGTGACTTGGAACAGCAAGTAGCTGAGCAGTAGAACTATGCACATGTACCTAGCTGTTGCCAGCCTTGAAGGCCTCCACAGCCGCCATTGGCACCATGAGGCACAGGGCCACACCCACATAGATGCTAACATGACACAGCCTTAGCAGGCCCTTACTACAGGCTCAGATAAGGCCATTCTAGTTATTGTAGTAGTAGTATTCATAACTAGTAATAATTGTTGAAATAATAGTAGATTAGACCACCATATGTGGTATGATAAAATAATATAATTAAACTTAGGTAAACAATTTTAGTTTAAGAAGGAGCCATTACAAAGTGGTTTAAGCTACAAATTGTCCCCCCCAATTTGTGTGAGATTAATTTCAGGCAGTTTTAACAAGTACATACAGTCCACTCAATTTCTTACCTACTAAGAAAAAATAAGATAAACTTTAATTTATTGAAGTCAATTAAAAGAAGATATACTGCCTGGAGTTTTTACCACAGGACCCACATCCTCGAAGAAGAAAACAAAGAGCATTCAGAGAAGATCTTGTGGATTCTCACTGAATACTTAATTCTTTTCTTCTCCTACCACCCCTATTATTTTTTTGTATGTTTTGTTTTATTTTATTGCAATGCTACAGTTTACAGAGAACACACACACACACACAAATATATAACAATTAAACAATCAGCGTTCGAAGACCTAATCCAGCTCCTCGGAGGTTGGGTGCGTACCCAGGATACAGCACGCATTTCCCCTCTGCACTGCGACACTGAGGCGCTGGAACAGGAAACTGGCTGCTCGTGGGTCTCTAGTTTTCCCAATGAGTTCCTCACCAACCTCCATTAAAAACTTGAGTGCACATTTACCCCAGGCGCCCAGAGTCTCTGAGCCTATCGGCACGAACCTGTAACAACGTTCTAGGTCTCTGTACTTGTGGATTTTCTGGGTCTCCCTGAAGGTGGCTGCCCCACCTCCCTCCGCTGAGCTGTAACGTAAATAGGTATCAGCCAATGTAGATGCACAGGTGTAATCCCATACGACCTGTTTACCTTCCCTCCATGGCTGCAGGGTGACTCCATCTGGGCGTTTTTGGCTGTTGTCAGGTCTGCACAGCTGGGGTTCCCTTTGTGCTGGACACCCAGCTGTAGCCAAACTTCTCTTGATGATGTCATTGACTGCCTCGTGTCTGGCAATCTTTCCCTGTGTCTTACGACAGATGAGACCATGGCTGCCGTATTGGTCTGCCCGTGCCTGGCCGCAAATACACCGGTGCTCGGTGGAGATAGGGGCGGCAAGGCGCAGAGCAACACCAATACTTAGGGCCCGATGATCCAGGCGGGTGCCCAAGGCGGAATTAGGGACTGCCAACAGGAAGTCCCCAGCATGGGGGGCTTGCACAGCTAGGAGACGCGCTCTGTCCTTCTGAGAAGCTACGTCCAGCAATGCTTTGGCGATGTTCTCCACTATATGGCTATCCCATTTGGCCTGTTTACCGTCGTTTGGACAAGTTGGTCGGGTGTGTGAATTGGCGAGTGTGTCCCACCGACCAGCTCCTTCCACAAATTTGGGATCACGAATCCCAATGGAGTTCCTTAGGTATTCTGGTAGTATTTCCTTCACTAATTCACTTGTAGCACTGGTCGAGGATAAGAATGCCGGCAATGCTAACTGTGTCGCCTTGCGAATACCTATACCCCCGAGTCTAACTGGGAGCGTTGCTTGGTCCCACTGGTCATCTTGCAGGGAGAGGTTTAACACTTTCATAGTTATTGTCTTTAGGAGTGAATCGTATTCCGTTAATTTTGGGCTGTCAAAAGAAGGAGCACACCTGAGGAAATAGGTAAGTCTGGGCAAGGCCAGGCACCTGTAAGAAGGTACAACGCATCATGAGCATCCAAAGCCCCTATTCGCGCTCCATCCTCCTCAGGTCTTTAAGCTTTTCTTCGAGGACTACCTCAATGGCGTTCGAGCCCAGAGGTGCCCCTAGCAGCACACTGTCGGTGGGAGCGATCACTTGGGCTCCTGGCAATAAGATTTGTACTGCATTTATGATTGGTTGGTTGGACGAGATGATTTCACACTTTGATGGATTTAGTGTAAGGCCTAACTCCTCTCCCCTAGATTTCACTAGCTGAAGATCTCCTAGCAGGGATTCCTGTGTCCCTGCCAGGGTGCCATCGTCCAGGAACCAGATGTTGAATTCGCTGGACAACCTACTTGTGACCTCCTTAGCTGCCATGCAGAAAAGAAAAGGGGCAAGTGGGTCTCCCTGCTGGACACCTTCTGCGGAAACAACTTCATGTTCCCCAAACAACAGTGTCGATTCCCTACTGTACCCTGCTGAAACGAAAGGAAGTAGACAAGGAAGCTGGTTCGAACTGCTTCCAGTACCACATCCCTTTTTACCTGGTTGAAGGCATTTTTAAAGTCTAATTTAATTAATGCCTTATTTTCTGGGAGGTCCTTGATATAGGCTCGTGCTGCATGAGCTGCTGCTTCACAGCCATGGGGGACACCAAAACCTAGTTGATGGGGTCGAAGCATCGTTGCAGCGTCTATGCTGATTTTTCTGACAGCTGCCCTAGCAACAAGGCACCGAAGTGTGTTGCCCACGGCAATGGGTCTGACTCCACCATCCTTCTTCTTAAGGGCACAAAGGGATGCTCCGAAGAAGAACGGTTTAATTGTATCTGGGATCAACCCGGAGAGACAGTCGTTGACAAACT
Source organism: Procambarus virginalis (assembly GCA_020271785.1). Classification (NCBI taxonomy): domain Eukaryota; kingdom Metazoa; phylum Arthropoda; class Malacostraca; order Decapoda; family Cambaridae; genus Procambarus; species Procambarus virginalis. Next base: position 5,817 of record WNGS01104260.1, read on the forward strand.
TCGTGATCTCTGACAGCAGTGTCTCGGCAACTTCGCCGAGAACTGGGTTTGTCATCTCCTTGAGGTGCTGAGGTCTTACTCCAGTGTATCCCCCTGCTGAGCCTGGTGGAAATGACATGATGGCTTTGTATACCTCTGATGCTTGGAGGAATAGAGGTCCCATGTCTGGGGCATTTGTGTCCCGAGCAGTGGGTTCCCATGGTACTCTGGGAGGGTGCTTCTCTCTCAGTGAGTCGGCAGTTGCTGTATCTCTAGGGGCGATTGTTTCTTCACTAGTAAGTAACCTAATTGCCCCTACTGTGTTGCCCTCTTCAATTTTCTTGGTCACTTGTGTTCCAAGCTTAAAATTATCATTGGAACTCTTGGGTCTTCCACGACGGTTTTTGCGCTGAGGAGGGATGGGGATCAAGTTGTCAGCTCTGGGGAAATTATTTATTGCCCTAGTGACTGATGAGGCTAGTGACTTGCCTCCTCTTGCAGGTACGCCTAAGCAAATATTGCCAAACAGGAGCAAATTATGCCATGCTTTGAGGGTGGCTGCAGCATTAAGATTATTAATGCTGCAGCCATTTTTCTTACCGAAAAAGTAAGATTAATAATTCTAACACGAATTTTCTCGATTTTTCTTATGTTTCTTTTTACTGGTGACGGTACATGAAAAATCAATTCTCCAAAATTCATTTTTTATTTCTAGTCTGAGGCGACACTTGAGCGCGTTTCGTAAAACTTATTACATTTTCAAAGACTTTAGTTTATCCACACACAACTTATGACTGAACTTATGACTGAAACAACATTGGCTCTTATACCTGCATCTGGGTGAGGTGATGTAATACAATACGGGGTACACTATTCTATACCCCACTATTCTGTACCCCGTATTACATCACCTCACCCAAATGCAGGTATAAGAGCTAATGTTGTTTCAGTCATAAGTTGTGTGTGGATAAACTAAAGTCTTTGAAAATGTAATAAGTTTTACGAAATGCGCTCAAGTGTCGCGTCAGACTAGAAATAAAAATGAATTTTGGAGAATTGTTTTTCATTTACTGTCACCAGTAAAAAGAAACATAAGGAAAATCGAGAAAATTCGTGTTAGAATTATTAATCTTACTTTTTCGGTCATATTTAATAATATATATATATATATATATATATATATATATATATATATATATATATATATATATATATATATATATATATATATATATATATATATATATATGTTTATATATGGTAGACAGTTGGTGTGGGACTACACTTGCGTTTCAACTCTAGCCAATACCTATGTTGACTTCAATGCTACTCAAGCAGGAGGAGCTGCCAATCACCGGGAAGCGGCCAAGTCACGTAAATACAGAGACCTTGAGCACCACTACAATTTTGTCCCCATTGCTTCAGAGACACTTGGTGCCTTGGGTAAAAGTGCTGCTAGCTTTTTGAAGGAGTTGGGGTCTAAGCTAATCGAAACAACTAGAGATCCTAGGGCTGCCAGTTTTCTTTTCCAGCGCCTTAGTGTGGCAATAGCGAGAAGAAATGCTCACTGCATCCATGGTTCCTGCCCGCCATCTGAGGAGCTTGAAGAGCTATTCAACTTGTGACAAGCAGCCTTGTACCCTGCATGTAATCAATATTGTAACTTTTTTTGTGTAATGACATTTTCAAATAAAGTTAGATAAATATACACACATACCAAAAGAATAGGGGTGGTAGGAGAAGAAAATATCAAAGTGTTCAGTGAGGATCCACAAGGTCTTCTCTGAGTACTCTTTATTTTCTTCTCCGAGGCTATGGGTCCCTACACTTGCACCAGAAGAGGTACCCGTTCTAGGTTTAAAAAAAAAGAAAAAAATTTATATATATATATATATATATATATATATATATATATATATATATATATATATATATATATATATATATATATATATATATATATATATGAGTGTGTGGGTGTGTGTGTGTGTGCAAATCACAAAATTAACACGTGATGAAAAATGTGACAGTATCAGACCAAGGAGGAAGAATTGAAATAGGAATTTCCTTAATTACTTTCGTGTATTAGTACATCTTCAGAAGGAATGAAGACTCGTCTTCTTCTGAAGATGTATTGATATACCAAAGTACTTAAGGAAATTCCTGTTTCAATTCTTCCTCCGTGGTCTGAGACTGTCATACATATATATATATATATATATATATATATATATATATATATATATATTATATATATATATATATATATATATATATATATATATATATATTGTGACGATAATCTCTTATCAGAGATTTAGCCTGCTATTTCTGCGAATCACTCCTGTCCTCATCAATATACAAGATACGTTTTGTAGTGGCTAAACGTATATGATAGCCACACGTACCAGCAACTCCCTCCTCCCCCCACTCCAGCACCTGGTCGACGCGCCGAACCCTTCCACTGCCTAACTAGCGACTTGCGACCATCCAGCTTCCTCATTGGCCGCCAACCAACACTCCACTCCGGCTCCCCGCCAATCACAAGACCTCACCAGTTATTGTTGGAGTCCCTTGCGTTTCTGCCAGCCAGAATATTGTGTGCTCGCAAGCTGTGAACTCCTAAGTGACTCACCTTGTGTGGTCAAATAGAGGTTTATAGTTAGTGCATATATTCCAGCATTCATATTTTACTTACTTTTGTATGTCAATTCTCCTCCCCATTAACGTAATCTATTTTCATGTTTATATTGTTTATTATTTTTACCAGTAAGCCAAGATTTTGCATTTGTTTCAATTTGTGTTTTTTTTTATTGTTATTAAAATCCATTTTTTATTATTGTCTTTAGTATTCCAACCTTACCACAGATTACCAATCACGCAGTCATTCTTTTTTTCTCTTTTTTTTCCTTTTCTTTTTTTATATTTATATGTGGCCCAGCACTGACACCTGCTAGTTGGAAGACTGCCGACCACCATTTCCAACTCGTTACCGTCACATATTAAATGGGGGCCTGTCCGGAGCCACTATTAAATGGAGATCTGTCCACGGAGCTTCACTCAGGTATTGGTAATTGTGGTAAGCACACTTGGCTTTCATTTCCCTTGCTTCCATTATTCACATTAATCATTCTTTATTTTATATGGTGCTGTGTATATTGTACATTACGGGAATAGCATATGGTGAGAGTGAGACAACTTTGGATTACGTGGTGACTGTAGGCCGCAGTCATACTCTTAATTGGTCGTCTCCCCCTTCCGTGTTATCCTCCGTGTTTAACATCTTTGTCCCCCAATATTTCTCACTTTTTGACAGATTATCACATAGGTACCCTGGTACTGTGGTCTGTCTCCGGGTCAATAGCACCCAAGTCCTGCAATCCGACTCTAGGAGGAAAAAGAGGGCTTTAGATCCTCTAGCACGAACTATTATTGGCGAATTGGGACCTCGCCGATAGTTCTCGTCACCAGTTGACACTCGCACCCCTACTCGTCGGTCAGACTGATGGTATTTACCAAAGGTAGGGAATTGGCGTTCTTTCTTTTGAGCACAAAGTTCGCTAATTCTGTAAATACCATATTCAATTTCAGTGGGTACCATTGCTTATGTTCTATAGTGACTTGGCAAGGTATGACTACATTTTTTGGACTACCTCATTTATTTTGAAGCCATTTAGTGTTTCACTTGTATTTTAAACTTAGTTTTCACTAATTAGTAGGATTTTCTTGCCTTTATCCTCCCATAGTGAGTACCAGGTACAAGATTTCCTGCGACCTTATTCATTTACCATCTTGAATTTACTTTAATTATTAATAATTCCCCACAGGATAGGTATCAGTTGCCACGTTTCCTGTTTCTGACACTCGCCATATTCTCACTATATTCATCTCCTTTGTTTTGCTATATTTTCACCATGTTCCGCTTACAAGTTTTCAAAGCAGATCCAGAAAGTGAAATAGGGACCTTACGTCACGCTAAGAGGGTCGATTTGTTAACTCTTGCACATGAGTATCGCTTAGAAGTTCCTGATGGAGCCAACAAATTTGCCATTAATAATATGATACTGGATCACCTTGCTGATGAAGGTATTATAGATTCTTCTACTCATGAACAGTACATTATTTCAGATAAAGATGACTTGAGAGCGATAAAGCTCAAATTGGAACTTGCCAAGATCGAGCTACAGCAACAACAAGAAGCAGCTGCAAGCAGAGAACGTGAAGCTGCCCTCAGAAAGGAAGAAGTTGCCCTCAGAAAGGAAGAAGTTGCCCTCAGAAAGGAAGAAGCTGCCCTCAGAAACGAGGAACGGGAAAGGGAGGCCCTACTCCTCAAGGGACAGCAAGAACGTGAGTTGGCCTTATACAAACAGCGACTCGAGATACAACGGGAACACGACCAACGACAGGCAGAAGCAGCTCTAAACTGTCGTGACCGAGAACTCACGAGGGACGCTGCACACCAAGCTCAACTCCAACAAGCGGCAGCTAGTCTTCCTCCCAGTTTCAATATCTCCCATGCAAGTAAGTTAATGCCCCCGTTCCTCGAAACGGAGGTTGATGTGTTCTTTACCACTTTTGAGACCCTTGCTGTTCAACTTAATTGGCCTGACGACCAATGGGCTACCCTTCTCAGAGTACATTTAACAGGTAGAGCAGCAGTCACACTCAGCACTTTGGCTTCGGAAAACGACTACACCACCCTGAAACAAGCTGTGTTGGACGCCTACCTTCTCTCCACCGAAAGCTATCGACGAAAGTTTCGTGACTACGTCAAGGCAAGTACCACCACCTTCTTAGAATTTGCTAACACCAAACAAAGATATTTCATGAAATGGCTGGAGGCAGCACATGTCTCTACTTTTTCAGAACTTGTCAACCTCATACTGGTTGAAGAATTTTTGAGACGTGTACCTCCTCCTGTCCGCCTATACTTAGCAGACAAGGAAGAGACGGAGTTAGTGAAGTGTGCGAAGTCAGCTGACACTTACAGCCTCATCCACCGGCTGACTCCAGATCCTACCAGCAAGAAGTCTTGGTACAGTTACGAGAAAGCGAGCCCAGATCAAGGTACCTCTCAACTGTACTGCAGGTATTGTCGATTATATGGACACACCATTGACAAATGTGGTAAGTCCCAATCTAAAGGTAACGTCGAACCCCCTAAGTCTAAAACTACTCACCCTAAGTCCGGTAAGCCTGTAATGAATGTTGGTGTTCATGCTAATGATCTCTCTCTCTTTACCAAGCATCTATATCCAGGAACTATCTCTACCCACGGTTCAGATTCAGAGGGACGTTTCGGACTTAAGATCCTACGGGACACAGCGGCTCTACAATCGATCGTTTTGAAATCGGCTGTGCCCAACGTCGCCTACACAGGAGAGACTGTGTTCATCACTGACCTTACTGCTACAACTCCTTATCCACTTGCCCGAGTTTACCTGGATTGTCCCTTCGTGACCGGTGAAGTCCAAGTCGCCGTCAGGGAAAAGCCTTTTCCCATGCCTGGAGTGCAACTTCTCCTGGGCAACGACTTGGCAGAAGACCAACAACCAAACAACCTGATCATCAAGGACATATCCAAGGTAAGCAACTCTGTGGTGGATAACCCGATTTTTGAACATTTCCCAGTAAAGGTTCAAGAGAGTGATGAAGGTTCTCCTCCTGTTATGGTGACCACCCGTGCTCAAGCTGCACGTCCACAGCCAGCCGACTCTACTGCTACCGCTGTCCCTCAGGACCCTTCGAAACTACCCCCTAACCTGACCGCGGTGGAGTTCCGTAAGTTACAGAGAGATGATCTTACATTGACACCATTATTCTTTCAGGCTGAAACCCAATCCGACAGTGTTCCTGGGTTCTTTATGGAGAACGAAATACTCTATCGCAGGTATAGACCCAGTAAACTGAAGGACGAGGACGATTGGGCAAACGTTGAACAACTAGTGATTCCCACCAGCCTGCGGCCCACGATTCTACACCTGCCCACGGCGCTTTGTCACACTATGTGTTCAA
>WNGS01104262.1:2500-12500 GCA_020271785.1 Procambarus virginalis
AACTACATGCGGTTATGTCTCGGCAGATGACAACAATATGTGGCCATTAATGGCTACATATTACCTCTCTCCCTCATCGTAGGAGTGCCACAGGGCAGCATATTAACACCTCTTCAATTTCTTATATAAATCAATGACTTCCCAGATGTCTCTAACGGTCTTATACATAAGCTGACAATACTACCTTAGTTTTGTCAAACCCAAATCCACACATTCTAAATAATGTAAATAACTAGTTAACAATAGTCCACTCATGTATGTCAACCAATAAACTCACATTAAACGTAAGAACGACCTACATTTTATTTGGAAACAAATCGTCAAACCAAATTTACCTTCAGATAGACAATGTTCCTTTTAATAGTCAAAGTGAAGGAAGGTTCCCCTGGCCTTTACATAGACAAGACACTAAACTTCAACCACATAAAAAACAGTCAAAAATGTCTCAAAAGCGATCGGTATACTCTCTAAACTCAGATATTATGTTCCCCACTCTGCTCTCTCCTCTCATTATACTACGCACTAATCTGTCCCCTATCTTACATACGGTATCTGTGCATGGGGTTCAACCACGGAAAATTACCTCAAGCCTATTATTACTCAGGAAAAATCTGCTATCAGAATTATAACAAACTCTGTCTTCAGACAACACACGGCTCCTCTGTTTAAGTCCCTTAACATGCTAAACATACACTCACTCCACACATTCTCTTGTGTTATTTACACTCACGAAGCCTTATTACTCATTACTAATCCTGTTTTTAAAGTCTTTTAAAGATGGATATAACAGAACCCATTGAGCACCACACCAGAAATATATATATATATATATATATATATATATATATATATATATATATATATATATATATATATATATATCCATTTGATATTCCCAGAATCAGACTAACTCTGTGGAAACACGCCAGGCAAATATAGAGGCCCAATATATGGAATTACCTTCATAATTAATTAAGAATAAAGTCAACTTCTACTTTATTAAAAAATAAAGCAATGAAGTACCTAATTTCCTGACCATAGCATCCCACCTTGTACTACTAATTCACCTAGTATATAGAAATCTATTTAGAAATAGATATATCTATCTAGTAATATAAATAGAAAACTATCTAGAAATGCTACTACGTCAATTTATGTTTCTTAATATCAACTGTATATTAATATCGTAATTATGAGAATTCAACTATGTCATTATATTCCTATCACTATATTCAAGATTGACTGCTTCAATATATATATATATATGCGGAAAAAACCACAAAGAATTTGAGAAAGGGGGGGTGAACGTTTCGGCTTGTTAAGGCCGTTATCAACACCAGACTGACTGAGGACAAGAGAGAGAGGATACAGGTCAGCACCTAGACCTGACCAACCCATCCCTAGGAATCCCTAGGGATGGGTATCATCCCTAGCACCTAGACCTAGTCAGGTCTAGGTGCTGACCTGTATCCTCTCTCTCTTGTCCTCAGTCAGTCTGGTGTTGACAACGGCCTTAACAAGCCGAAACGTTCACCCCCCCTTTCTCCAATTCTTTGTGGTTTTTCCGCATACAAATGATCAGTGTTTAGTGATCGTCAATTGCATATAAATATATATATATATATATATATATATATATATATATATATATATATATATATATATATATATATATGTGTGTGTGTGTGTGTGTGTGTGTGTGTGTGTGTGTGTGTGTGTGTGTGTGTGTGTGTGTGTGTGTGTGTGTGTGTGTGTGGTGTGTGCGTGTAAATCACGAGCACGTGGTGAACAATGAGACAATGTCAGACCAGGAAGGAAGGATTAAGACAGAAAAGTCCTTAAGTACTTTCGTATTTAATACATCTTCAGAAGGTTCCTTCTGAAGATGTATTATTAAATACGAAAGTTCTTCATTAAATTCCTGTATTAATCCTTCCTTCGTGGTCTGACATTGTCTCATATATGTATGTTTGGCTTAGTATGTAAGGCCCGATCCCCCTAACAGGCAAAGTGATGATTTTAGTTATTTTCAAATATTATCTTTCAGAATGGTTTATTTGAATCGATGTTATTTTAATCTATTAAGAACATGAATTTCAGACTTAGTTATGTTAGGCTATGTTAGCATATGTTAGGCTATGTTAGCATATGTTAGGCTATGTTAGCATATGTTAGGCTATGTTAGCATATGTTAGGCTATGTTAGCATGTGTTAGGCTATGTTAGCATATGTTAGGCTATGTTAGCATATGTTAGGCTATGTTAGCATATGTTAGGCTATGTTAGCATATGTTAGGCTATGTTAGCATATGTTAGGCTATGTTAGCATATGTTAGGCTATGTTAGCATATGTTAGGCTATGTTAGCATATGTTAGGCTATGTTAGCATATGTTAGGCTATGTTAGCATATGTTAGGCTATGTTAGCATATGTTAGGCTATGTTAGCATATGTTAGGCTATGTTAGCACATGTTAGGCTATGTTAGCATATGTTAGGCTATGTTAGCATATGTTAGGCTATGTTAGCATATGTTAGGCTATGTTAGCATATGTTAGGCTATGTTAGCATATGTTAGGCTATGTTAGCATATGTTAGGCTATGTTAGCATATGTTAGGCTATGTTAGCATATGTTAGGCTATGTTAGCATATGTTAGGCTATGTTAGCATATGTTAGGCTATGTTAGCATATGTTAGGCTATGTTAGCATATGTTAGGCTATGTTAGCATATGTTAGGCTAGGTTAGCATATGTTAGGCTATGTTAGCATATGTTAGGCTATGTTAGCATATGTTAGGCTATGTTAGCATATGTTAGGCTAGGTTAGCATATGTTAGGCTATGTTAGCATATGTTAGGCTATGTTAGCATATGTTAGGCTATGTTAGCATATGTTAGGCTAGGTTGGCTCAAATTTCTAAGTTAGTTTTGACTGAAACTAAACAAATATAACCCAGTATAATCTAACGAAAAGCCTTATCATTACATAAGACAAACTTTAGAAAATATATAATTTCAGGAAAACTTGACTCATTAGGCAACTTTGCCTATTAGGTACAACATATATAGATATATAAGTATATACAGCTAAATCTAAGAGTGACTGTGCTTGTTGCAGGTACTACTACGACAAGAACATCATGACCAAGGTCCACGGCAAGAGATACGCTTACAAGTTCGACTTCCAGGGGCTGGCGGCGGCGACGCAGCCGGCGGGCGCCGACCCCACGGCCTACAAGTACCAGAGTGATCTCTTCATGTCCTCCTACCACCCCACCACCAAGCTTAACTTTATGAGCACACACACTGGCATCCCTTCCTCGGCAGGTGGGTCTCTCTTGTCCTCTGTGGGGGGCTCTGTGGGGGGCTCTTGAAGAGCTCAACAGTCCACCTCAGGCAGCGAGGGGACCGGGCTCAATTTAGCATAAAAGAATCACTAATGTCCGCGGTAACTTTAGTTCAGGAAAGGGCGGGAACTTGAAGTAATTGAGTGTGTGTTTGTGGAAGCCTCGGCGTTTGTGTTTGTGGAAGCCTCGGTGTTTGTGGAAGCCACTGTGTTTGTGTTTGAGGAAGCCTCGGTGTTTGTGTTTGTGGAAGCCTCTGTGTTTGTGTTTGTGGAAGCCTCGGTGTTTGTGGATGCCTCGGTGTTTGTGGAAGCCTCTGTGTTTATGTTTGTGGAGGCCTTGGTGTTTGTGGAAGCCTCGGTGTTTGTGTTTGTGGAAGCCTTTGTGTTTGTGGAAGCCTCGGTGTTTGTGTATGTGGAAGATTGGTGTTTGTGTTTGAGGAAGCCTCGGTGTTTGTCTTTGAGGAAGCCTCGGTGTTTGTGTTTGAGGAAGCCTCGGTGTTTGTCTTTGAGGAAGCCTCGGTGTTTGTCTTTGAGGAAGCCTCGGTGTTTGTGGAAGCCTCGGTGTTTGAGGAAGCCTCGTTGTTTGTGGAAGACTCGGTGTTTGTGGTAGTGTAAGCCTCGGTGTTTGTGGAAGCCTCGGTGTTTGTGTTTGTGGAAGCCTCTGTGTTTGTGGAAGCCTCTGTGTTTGTGGAAGCCTCTGTGTTTGTGGAAGCCTCTATGTTTGTGGAAGCCTCGGTGTTTGTGGAAGCCTCTGTGTTTGTGTTTATGGAAGCCTTTGTGTTTGTGGAAGCCTCTGTGTTTGTGTTTGTGGAAGCCTCGGTGTTTGTGGAAGTCTCTGTATTTGTGTTTGTGGAAGCCTCGGTGTTTGTGTTTGAGGAAGCCTCGGTGTTTGTGGTAGTGTAAGACTCGGTGTTTGTGGAAGCCTCTATGTTTGTGTTTGCGGAAGCCTCTGTGTTTGTGGAAGCCTCGGTGTTTGTGTTTGTGAAAGCCTCGGTGTTTGTGGAAGCCTCTGTGTTTGTGTTTGTGGAAGCCTTGGTGTTTGTGTTTGTGAAAGCCTCGGTGTTTGTGGAAGCCTCTGTGTTTGTGTTTGTGGAAGCCTCTGTGTTTGTGGAAGCCTCTGTGTTTGTGGAAGCCTCTGTGTTTGTGGAAGCCTCGGTGTTTGTGGAAGCCTCTGTGTTTGTGGAAGCCTCTGTGTTTGTGGAAGCCTCGATGTTTGTGGAAGCCTCGGTGTTTGTGGAAGCCTCGGTGTTTGTGGAAGCCTCGGTGTTTGTGGAAGCCTCGGTGTTTGTGGAAGCCTCGGTGTTTGTGGAAGCCTCGGTGTTTGTGGAAGCCTCTGTGTTTGTGGAAACCTCGGTGTTTGTGGAAGCCTCTGTGTTTGTGGAAGCCTCTGTGCTTGTGGAAGCCTCTGTGTTTGTGGAAGCCTCTGTGTCCGTGGAAGCCTCGGTGTTTGTGGAAGCCTCGGTGTTTGTGGAAGCCTCGGTGTTTTTGTTTGTGGAAGCCTCGGTGTTTTTGTTTGTGGAAGCCTCGGTGTTTTTGTTTGTGGAAGCCTCGGTGTTTGTGGAAGCCTCGGTGTTTTTGTTTGTGGAAGCCTCGGTGTTTGTGGAAGCCTCGGTGTTTGTGGAAGCCTCTGTGTTTGTGGAAGGCTCGGTGTTTGTGGAAGCCTCTGTGTTTGTGGAAGCCTCGGTGTTTGTGGAAGCCTCGGTGTTTGTGGAAGCCTCTGTGTTTGTGGAAGCCTCGGTGTTTGTGGAAGCCTCGGTGTTTGTGGAAGCCTTGGTGTTTGTGTTTGTGGAAGCCTCGGTGTTTGTGGAAGCCTCTGTGTTTGTGTTTGTGGAAGCCTCGGTGTTTGTGTTTGTGGAAGCCTCGGTGTTTGTGTTTATGGAAGCCTCGGTGTTTGTGTTTGTGGAAGCCTCGGTGTTTGTGTTTGAGGAAGCCTCGGTGTTTGTGTTTGAGGAAGCCTCGGTGTTTGTGTTTGAGGAAGCCTCGGTGTTTGTGTTTGAGGAAGCCTCGGTGTTTGTGTTTGATGAAGCCTCGGTGTTTGTGTTTGAGGAAGCCTCGGTGTTTGTGGAAACCTCGGTGTTTGTGGAAGCCTCGGTGTTTGTGTTTGTGGAAGCTTCGGCGTTTGTGTTTGTGGAAGCCTCGATGTTTGTGTTTGAAGAAGACTCGGTGTTTGTGGAAGCCTCGGTGTTCGTGTTTGTGGAAGCCTCGGTGTTTGTGTTTGAGGAAGCCTCGGTGTTTGTGTTTGAGGAAGCCTCGGTGTTTGTGTTTGTGGAAGCCTCGGTGTTTGTGTTTGAGGAAGCCTCGGTGTTTGTGTTTGAGGAAGCCTCGGTGTTTGTGGAAGCCTCGGTGTTTTTGTTTGTGGAAGCCTCGATGTTTGTATTTGAGGAAGCCTCGGTGTTTGTGGAAGCCTCGGTGTTTGAGGAAGCCTCGGTGTTTGAGGAAGCCTCGGTGTTTGAGGAAGCCTCGGTGTTTGTGGAAGCCTCGGTGTTTGAGGAAGCCTCGATGTTTGTGGAAGCCTCGGTGTTTGTGTTGGAGTGAAAACCGTACTTGCAATTGTTTGTACAAACTTACGTAGGTTTACATGTTTGGAACAATGTAATAATAATGAATCAAATATATATAATACCAGACGATTATATCACATTTGTGTTGCGATTAATATATACTGATATGTAATATTTGTTCTCTCCGGCAGCGAGTATATTCCCCTCTCCCACCTCCTACTGGACTAACCCCAGCGCCAACCTGTACTCCAATATAGCCGCCGCCTCGGGCCACTCCATGACGCACCACCCCTCACATATGACGTCACACATCTCCTCCGCCTATCCGCATTACGCATGACAGTCTCTCTTCTCCAATTGGTGCACGCAACAGTCACGTGACTCCGTCTCCCTTCCTGACTGGTCCTCGACCTTTCAGCAGGTAACCAATCTGGAGGAGCAGTAAGGATGCAAAGTCGAGTGCTTGATTGCAATTGACAAACGCGCAACAGTGAGGAAATTTGTTTTGAAGAAAACAGATACTTGTATAAATAAACTTTTAAGGAAAGACGCTGTAATTGACTAGATATTTTCAGCGACTGACTTGGTAGTGTTTCCCTATTAGTGCCACTATGGCACGCTTGGTGATGTATAGACCGAGCTGTGTCAGGACTGAGTGGTGGCACTGTTTACCTGGTGACGGTGTTCCTGGTGGCACTCTAGTGACACCTTGGTGCCAGAGTGAGGCGCCCGGTGGAGCTGGCTAGGGCCACCGAGCCAGGGGGTGGCGGGATGTGTTTACCGCCGCTGCCGCTATCCAATATGGCGGCGACTGTCCCTCCTCGAGAAGTTTAACACATTTTTACTCAAGTTTAACTTATCAAAGGGAACCTGTGTGGAGATCCTGCTTGCTGCCATGTTGCCACACCTCAACCGCCGCCTCTGATCCACGCTACAAAGCCGTATTGCCAAGATTTTTAGGTGTTAATAATGCACAATCCAGGACACTGTTGCCATTTTTTGCATAGTACCTCTGCAAAATTCTGAGGACGCTTCTGCCACATATCGCACGATGCCATTGCCACGTTTTGAACACTTTTTGATGTTCCATTCATAAAGTACTGTTGCTAAATTCCACAGATGTCGTCCCATTCTCAAGTTGAAGCTGTAGAAGCTCCAACGTCTCACTCTGCAATGTTGCCACATTCCCTCAACTGTGCTTCCCGCCCTGACTGTTGCTCTTTTCTTCTTGGAGACGTACAGCGTTGTCACATCTTATGTAGCACTGTTGCCTAATCAGAGAATGAAGCGTTGCCACATCTCATGAAGCACTGTTGCCTAATCAGAGAATGCAGCGTTGCCACATCTCATGAAGCACTGTTGCCTAATCAGAGAATGCAGCCTTGCCACATCTCATGAAGCACTGTTGCCTAATCAGAGAATGCAGCGTTGCCACATCTCATGCAGCACTGTTGCCTAATCAGAGAATGCAGCGTTGCCACATCTCATGAAGCACTGTTGCCTAACCAGAGAATGCAGCGTTGCCACATCTCATGAAGCACTGTTGCCTCAACGAAGCAGCGATACCGTATCTCACGGAGAATGTTGTCAGATCTCTCACTATACTCTCTTTAAATTGCGGCGCTGGTGCCACATGTCCCTTGGCGCTATTGCCATATTCACATCTTGCCGGCACCGTTGCCACTTGCCATAGTAACGGCGAGGGTGAGTGTTGTGTAGTGTGCGGCTGTGTGCCAAGTCTCCTCCTCGTCTAGTCGCGCCCTCTAGTCATAAGTGGACAAGATATCAAGCCACTTCTTGAGTGATATCCACCGTATATGTAGCGGCGTAGTGCAGCCAACTGTGTGTGTGGGGGGGGGGGGGGAGGGAGGGAGGTGCAGGAGTGAGGTTCAGCTCTTGGGTCCCGCCTCTCCGACAGGCGGTGCGTTTACAGAGGGGTTGAGCTTTCGGCTCTTTTGCTATGTTAGAGCGGACCTAGAGCCCTGTGTGTGTGTGTGTGTGTGGTGTGTGTGTGTGTGTGTGTGTGTGTGTGTGTGTGTGTGTGTGTGTGTGTGTGTGTGTGTGTGTCCCCAAGATGCGAGAGAGAGAAATTGTAAATAGATGTGTATATAAAGGAGCAAATTTGAGGAAATAGCACTAGAAATTTACATCTTTGTGAAGATATATATATATATATAAATATGTAATGATGTCGGCTGTCATTATGACTTCATTGATTTCTACTTCCCTGGCTGTAATGACGTCAGTTATACGAGTCAGTTATATGACGTCATTGGTATCTGATGTCATTTCCTGTGACGTCATTGGTATCTGACGTCATTTCCTGTGACGGCATTGATCTGTTACGTCATGGATTTCTTTCATCCGTTGACGTCATCGATTTAGGCTTCTCCAGGTCTTCTTGTGACGTCATAGATTCCTTTCATCTCTGTGACGTCATTTCTGAACGTTACAACTTTTCGAAATATTATTTAATAATTCTATTCATAAATTATTTACATAAATATTTACTAATTGTATTTATTTATGGTAAATATATATTTTTTCTGTGATTTTTTTAAATGCAATTTTTTAAGAGTTGAACATTGAACACTTCTGCAAAATTTTGTATTGGAAAAGGAATGTATATTGTATAATTTATTTATAATTATGTATTTTCGTCCGTTTTTGTAATATAATGTTTGTTTTGCACTATGAATATATAATGTATTTCTTATGTTTTCTGAAGGTGTCTAATTGTGTCTTTGTGTGGGTCTACTTTCTTTGTGTGGGTCTACTTTCTTTGTGTGGGTCTACTTTCTGTGTGTGGGTCTACTTTCTTTGTGTGGGTCTACTTTCTGTGTGTGGGTCTACTTTCTGTGTGTGGGTCTACTTTCTGTGTGTGGGTCTACTTTCTGTGTGTGGGTCTACTTTCTTTGTGTGGGTCTACTTTCTTTGTGTGGGTCTACTTTTGTGTGTGGGTCTACTTTCTTTGTGTTGGTCTACTTTCTTTGTGTGGGTCTACTTTTTTGTGTGGGACTACTTTCTTTGTGTGGGTCTACTTTCTATGTGTGGGTCTACTTTCTTTGTGTGGGTCTACTTTCTTTGTGTGGGTCTACTTTCTTTGTGTGGGACTACTTTCTTTGTGTGGGTCTACTTTCTTTGTGTGGGTCTACTTTCTTTGTGTGGGTCTACTTTTTGTGTGTGGGTCTACTTTCTTTGTGTGGTCTACTTTCTTTGTGTGGGTCTACTTTTTTTGTGTGGGACTACTTTCTTTGTGTGGGTCTACTTTCTATGTGTGGGTCTACTTTCTTTGTGTGGGACTACTTTCTTTGTGTGGGTCTACTTTCTTTGTGTGGGTCTACTTTCTATGTGTGGGTCTACTTTCTTTGTGTGGGTCTACTTTCTTTGTGTGGGTCTACTTTCTTTGTGTGGGTCTACTTTCTTTGTGTGGGTCTACTTGCTTTGTGTGGGTCTACTTTCTTTGTGTGGGTCTACTTTCTATGTGTGGGTCTACTTTCTTTGTGTTGGTCTACTTTCTTTGTGTGGGTCTACTTCCTTTGTGTGGGTCTACTTTCTTTGTGTGGGTCTACTTTCTTTGTGTGGGTCTACTTTCTTTGTGTGGGTCTACTTTCTATGTGTGGGTCTACTTTCTTTGTGCGGGTCTACTTCTGTGTGGGTCTACTTTCTATGTGTGGGTCTACTTTCTATGTGTGGGTCTACTTTCTTTGTGTTGGTCTACTTTCTTTGTGTTGGTCTACTTTCTATGTGTGTCTACTTTCTATGTGTGGGACTACTTTCTTTGTGTGGGTCTACTTTCTTTGTGTGGGTCTACTTTCTTTGTGTGGGACTACTTTCTATGTGTGGGACTACTTTCTTTGTGTGGGTCTACTTTCTATGTGTGTGTCTACTTTCTATGTGTGTGTCTACTTCCTTTGTGGGGTCTACTTTCAGTGTGTGGGTCTACTTTCTGTGTGTGGGTCTACTTTCTTTGTGTGGGTCTACTTCCTTTGTGTGGGTCTACTTTCTTTGTGTGGGTCTACTTTCTATGTGTGGGTCTACTTTCTATGTGTGGGTCTACTTTCTATGTGTGGGTCTACTTTCTATGTGTCGGTCTACTTTCTATGTGTCGGTCTACTTTCTGTCTGGGTCTACTTTCTTTGTGTGGGTCTACTTT
>WNGS01104269.1:5392-18664 GCA_020271785.1 Procambarus virginalis
CACACACACACACACAGTAAAAGCAGTTCGAGTCTGAAGGGATTAATTATTTGTTTGATAAACAAATTAATTAAGCACTCGTTGAGAATAGCATCCTCCTCGTCAGTTTTAATGCTGCTTTTATAACCTTTCAGGAAGACATGGGGGAGGGGCGTTGGGGGCGGGCTGGGAGGATGGGGGACAAGAAGTATTTGAACTTGGCTTTATGAGACTCCTTAATGCCCACTGGGCAAGTCCTTTGAAGTCCTCTGACGAAGCTCATGGGTGAAGCCTTGCTTCGCCCGTCTCTATACTCTAATCTTTTGTCACTTTTGAGGGACAAGATTTAACAGAATTTAGATCACTTTCGCTGACCTCGTCCCCTGAGATGTTAGACCATACTGGCTTGGTGCCACCCGCCCTATCCTCGTCCCTTGAGATGTTAGACCATACTGGCTTGGTGCCACCCGCCCTATCCTCGTCCCTTGAGATGTTAGACCATACTGGCTTGGTGCCACCCGCCCTATCCTCGTCCCTTGAGATGTTAGACCATACTGGCTTGGTGCCACCCGCCCTATCCTCGTCCCTTGAGATGTTAGACCATACTGGCTTGGTGCCATCCGCCCTATCCTCGTCCCTGAGATGTTAGACCATACTGGCTTGGTGCCATCCGCCCTATCCTCGTCCCCTGAGATGTTAGACCATACTGGCTTGGTGCCACCCGCCCTATCCTCGTCCCTTGAGATGTTAGACCATACTGGCTTGGTGCCATCCGCCCTATCCTCGTCCCTTGAGATGTTAGACCATACTGGCTTGGTGCTACCCGCCCTCTCCTCGTCCCTTGAGATGTTAGACCATACTGGCTTGGTGCCACCCGCCCTATCCTCGTCCCTTGAGATGTTAGACCATACTGGCTTGGTGCTACCCGCCCTCTCCTCGTCCCTTGAGATGTTAGACCATACTGGCTTGGTGCCACCCGCCCTATCCTCGTCCCTTGAGATGTTAGACCATACTGGCTTGGTGCCATCCGCCCTATCCTCGTTCCTTGAGATGTTAGACCATACTGGCTTGGTGCTACCCGCCCTCTCCTCGTCCCTTGAGATGTTAGACCATACTGGCTTGGTGCCACCCGCCCTATCCTCGTCCCTTGAGATGTTAGACCATACTGGCTTGGTGCCATCCGCCCTATCCTCGTTCCTTGAGATGTTAGACCATACTGGCTTGGTGCCATCCGCCCTATCCTCGTCCCCTGAGATGTTAGACCATACTGGCTTGGTGCTACCCGCCCTATCCTCGTTCCTTGAGATGTTAGACCATACTGGCTTGGTGCCATCCGCCCTATCCTCGTTCCCTGAGAGGTGGCGTCAGGCAACGCCACCAAGCCATACTGGCTTGGTGGCGTTGCCTGACGGGACGAATCATGTAGTGAGTAACCTAGGCCCTGCATAAGACATTTCACTTTTGAAGAACATTTGATTTTATTGCGATGAAATGGTAATGTTTTCTTTTATAATCTCGTTTCTCTGATGTTTGTTTTTCTATATTTCTCCTTGTCACCCGTCTCTTAGTCTTCTCTGCTACATTACCCTTAGTCTCCTCTCTCCTTTCTTTACTCCCTTCTACCCTCTTGCTGCCTCTCCCGCATCACAGCTTCACAGACCACCTGCTCTTACCAACTCTCTCCCCTACACTTGATCCTCCACTCACCTCCTCTCTCCTCCGCTCTGGCCCTTCTCTTCCCGTCTCTCTCTTATCCTTTTACTCTCTTATTTTATATCATTTTTTTTCCTTCTCTATCAATTTCTCTTTCAAGGAAAATTTAGGATAAATATGGTTCCTTTGAAGGAGGTGTAGAGTCGCCTGAACCAGGAGTATTGTCAGACCTGGCGAGGTTCCTTCCCCCAGGCTCCGCTCGGGGAAATATTCCTTCCTCTCGCTACACTATTTTGGTTTTCACCAGCGAATGGGGCAAAAAATTACATTTGTGAAGCAGCGAAGAGATCCTGACTAGGAGATCGTTGGCAGCACTGCTCATCATTTCCTGCATGGCCGTTTGCAACACGTGCGGCGTTATAATGCATTATAATTTGAATATTCTCATGTTTCAATATCCTCACGTTTTAATATCCTCATATTCCATTTCTTTGTAGAATCTGACCAAGCTTTACAAGGTGTGAATTAGTGGCCGGTGCCGCATATCGCAGTATTGGTCTGACAATTACCACCAACCAATCATTATTTAGGTTTATAAATGACATTATAATGTACAGCTTCACATAGTGTGTCGTTGTGGCTGTTTTGCGGCTCTCTTAACCCTGGAAACACAACCCGTAACTGTCTATTTTCCGCTTGTTGCAACTTGTAATAAAGTTGTTACATCTTGCCTTAACGTGTTTATGACGTATTTATGACGTATTTATGACGTATTAGAACGTTATTACAACTATCTATATTGGTTGTCATAACTGGTTAGGTGTTAAAACTTGTTCGAACGTTGTACCAACGTCGTGGTTTCGGTGTGTTTTTGGCGTGTTGTCAGTGTTCGAATTATGTCCACTTCCAAAATGCTTGCGTACGCGTGGGAGCGTGTTTCCTATTTTTGGCCTGCGGAATCGAGCTGTTAGCTCTTGGGCCCTCGCCTTTTCTAACCATCTATGTACTAACACCCGATCTATTTTTCCTGTTTTGCAGTTGTTTAGTTCCTAGGTACCTATTTACTACTAGATAAATAGGCGCATCAGGGTGAAAGAAACTACCCATTTGTTTCCGCCTCCGCCGGGGATCGAACCTGGGCCCTTAGGACTACGACCCCAGAGCGTTGTCCACTCAGCCGGTGTGTGTGTGTGTGCGTGTACTCACCTAATTGTGCTTGCAGGGGGTTAAATTGTGCTCTTTCGACCCGCCTCTCAACTGTCAATCAACTATTTCTACAACTACTTTTTTTCCCACACCACACACACACACACACACACACACACACACACACACACACACACACACACACCCTAGGAAGCAGCCCGTGACAGCTGACTAACTCCAAGGTACCTATTTATTACTAGGTAGCAGGGGCATAGGGTGAAAAAAAAACTTTGCCCATTGTTTCTCTCCGGCGCCCAGGATCGAACCCGGGACCACAGGATCATGCGCCCAGCGTGCTGTCCGCTCAGCCACCGGCCCCATGTGTGTGCGCGTATGTGTGTGCGTGTGTAGGCGCAGAGTGCCTCTGAGCGTCGCACCACCATAATGTGTTTTACAGCCATCAAGGCGAGGCTCCTCCACCAGGCATTTAAAGGGTATTGTCATCACCACTATCCCCCTCCCCCCCAGGAAGGACTGTTCCGGTGGGGCGGGGGGGGGGGAGAGACGGGGAGGGAGAGAGGCAGCGTGTGAACAAAGACAGGGACAGGTGATGGAGAAAGGCAGAGAAACGATGGCAAGAAAGTGACAATGAACTTCACGTGAAAATCTCACCAAACTTTACTATTTAAACTTTTGACAAAGACAAAGCTTATATGACAGTGGGGCAAGCATGAACTGTAGTGGCCGTCGTCACCACACACTACAAGTCGTCACCACACACTATAAGTCGTCACCACACACTACAAGTCGTCACCACACACTATAAGTCGTCACCACACACTATAAGTCGTCACCACACACTATAAGCCGTCACCACACACTACAAGTCGTCACCACACACTATAAGTCGTCACCACACACTATAAGTCGTCACCACACACTATAAGTCGTCACCACACACACTACAAGTCGTCACCACACACTATAAGTCGTCACCACACACTATAAGTCGTCACCACACACTACAAGTCGTCACCACACACTATAAGTCGTCACCACACACTATAAGTCGTCACCACACACTATAAGTCGTCACCACACACTACAAGTCGTCACCACACACTATAAGTCGTCACCACACACTATAAGTCGTCACCACACACTATAAGTCGTCACCACACACACTACAAGTCGTCACCACACACTATAAGTCGTCACCACACACTATAAGTCGTCACCACACCACAAGTCATCACCACACAACAAGTCATCACCACACAACAAGTCATCACCACACAACAAGTCATCACCACACCACAAGTCACCACCACACAACAAGTCATCACCACACCACAAGTCATCACCACACCACAAGTCATCACCATACCACAAGTCATCACCACATCACAAGTCACCACCACACCACAAGTCACCACCACACCACAAGTCACCACCACACCACAAGTCATCACCACACAACAAGTCATCACCACACCACAAGTCATCACCACACCACAAGTCATCACCACACTACATCACCACACCACAAGTCATCACCACACCACAAGTCACCACCACACCACAAGTCATCACCACACCACAAGTCATCACCACACAACAAGTCATCACCACACAACAAGTCATCACCACACCACAAGTCATCACCACACACTACAAGTCATCACCACACCACAAGTCACCACCACACCACAAGTCACCACCACACCACAAGTCATCACCACAGAACAAGTCATCACCACAGAACAAGTCATCACCACACAAGTCATCACCACACACTACAAGTCATCACCACACCACAAGTCACCACCACACCACAAGTCATCACCACACAACAAGTCAACACCACACCACAAGTCATCACCACACAACAAGTCACCACCACACCACAAGTCATCACCACACAACAAGCCAACACCACACCACAAGTCATCACCACACAACAAGTCACCACCACACCACAAGTCATCACCACACAAGTCATCACCACACACTACAAGTCATCACCACACCACAAGTCACCACCACACCACAAGTCACCACCACACAACAAGTCACCACCACACCACAAGTCATCACCACACAAGTCACCACCACACCACAAGTCATCACCACACAACAAGTCACCACCACACCACAAGTCATCACCACACAACAAGTCACCACCACACCACAAGTCACCACCACACAACAAGTCACCACCACACCACAAGTCATCACCACACAACAAGTCAACACCACACCACAAGTCATCACCACACAACAAGTCACCGCCACACCACAAGTCATCACCACACAACAAGTCATCACCACATGATACACTCAGCGGTCCAATGAGCACTTGGGGAGGGTTGGTCACGCCCTCCACCAGTCGGCTGGCAACATTCACTGAAGAAATACGTCCTCAGAGCAAATAATCACCAATTTAACAGTAGACTTAAGCACTTGGGATTGTCTAAGACAGTCTGAAAGACTGACAGGTAAATGTGATCTCACGGTTACCTTCAGCCAAATAGCCCTCGAGGAAGCCAACAAACAATTAAGCAATCAAAAAAAAATATTAATAAGTCTTTGTAATGAAAACCTGTGGAACAATGCGAGTGTTCTTGAATAGGGAATGAAGTGGTGAAGGAGCCTCCAGGCATTCAACGAAACGAAACATTTTGCATGTATTCGAAAGTAAATCAAACATACACACACATCGCGGTCTGATCAGCCCTACAGTCTGGTGCCATAGAGTTTCATTTATCCAGGTAGTACGCTCACACGGGAGA
This sequence comes from Procambarus virginalis, assembly GCA_020271785.1. Lineage (NCBI taxonomy): Eukaryota > Metazoa > Arthropoda > Malacostraca > Decapoda > Cambaridae > Procambarus > Procambarus virginalis. Next base: position 10,963 of record WNGS01104269.1, read on the forward strand.
GTGAATGCATGTTTCCGCATCTCTACGTTCACAGATAACCGTTGTGTTTGTTTTCCTCCAAGGCTGCCTGGTCGACTAATTTCCATGTACCAGCTCGTCTCTCAGAGCTCTCGATGCCTGCCCTCTCTGGCTTGTATTGCTGGAATTAAACCCGGGAGTGTCTAGATATTGGGCCCAGGCGTGATGTACACCCACCCACGATATCCCTCGCGCCTCCGCCACTCTCTCCCTAATGCCACCTGCCACACATGTGTTTACTCAGTCTGGAATTTGGTTATGACTTGATAATGCTGACATTACAATGAAGCCTTAGAAAATTGTATGTTTTGATCATTTTTTTTTATTATTTGTATCATTAAGAGATAATGTCTCTTTGTCCATGGGTGGAAGCCAGACGCTCGTGGCTAGCTGCACCAAACTTTGCAGGGGGCACGGGACAACATAGGCTGCCAACAGTCTAACCCCGACGACAGTTTTATTCCTCTCAACACTTTCATTTGCACTTTATTACTTTTTGTATTTCCATTAAAGTAATAACTAAATTTGCTCTGTTTATTTAAGTACCTCTACATATCTCGTCACTGTTTTTCCAACGAATATTTCCTCGTGATTTAACGAGAGCGTTCCTTATTAAGTGAAGGTTTGTTCCTGGAGACGAGGAGGGAGGCCGCAGGGGGGGGGGGGAGGGACTGGTTGGGCACTCTTAGTCCAATATTTTTAGGAAGGAAAAATATTGTGAAAATGCTGATGGAAAAGTACACTTTATGTACAGTAATCCGTGTGTTGAAGATACATATGTGGCTGACAGGTACAGAGCGTCCCGTGGCCGACAGCAGCACATGGGGGTGAATGAGAGCAACACGTGACCTAACTGTCAGCAACACATCAACACCGGCCGTAACTAGGGGGGGGGGCCGTCAGGAGACTCCCTCTAACAACGGTGGTGCTATTTTTGGATCGTTCTGAATAGGAAATTTTCTTGTGTGCGTTTTCAATATTGGGAATGCCAGAGATATTAATTTACCTCTCCTGATGCAGAACATACAGAAGGGTGTAAATAATTAAATTACACTAAAATATATATATATATATATATATATATATATATATATATATATATATATATATATATATATATATATATTAGTATATTTTGGTGGCAGTCTTTCTTGTAAACATATGTTGTTGAGTATGACCGAAAGGGTAATATAAATAATTCTAACACGAATCTTCTCAATATATCTTACGTTTTCCTTCACTGTCGAGGGTAATTGAAAAATTAACTCTCCAAAGTTCATTTTTACATTTTTATTTTATAGTCTGACGCCTAGAAGCGTTTTGTAAGACTTCACTTGAAGTCTTCAAGACTTGAAGTCTTGCGAGACGCTTCTAGAGTCAGACCAAATAAAAAAATGTAAAAATGAACTTTGGAGAGTTAATTTTTCAATTACCCTCGACAGTGAAGAAAAACGTAAGAAATATTGAGAAGATTCATGTTAGAATTATTAATCTTACCCTTTCGGTCATACTCAACAACATATGTTTACAAGAAAGACTGCCACCAAAATATACTAATATATATATATATATATATATATATATATATATATATATATATATATATATATATATATATATATATTTCAGTTGCAAATTGGCTTGGGACCCATTCAAGCTTGTTCGCAATATATATATTATAAAGTCACCCACACCACACCCTGCCCCCCACCCCATCACCACACCACCATCCCCCCCCCCCACCATCACCACATCACCCCCCCCCTCCACCATCACCACATCAACCCCCCCCCCCCCCCCACCATCACCACACCACCTCTACCCCTTCAGTCCAGTGGTCAAGCGAAGGCTTCCTAGCTCTACCATCAGCTTGTCACCATCGATCTGGTGTCAAGTTTTCACTCCGCCAGGAAAATGTTTGGTTCCCGACTGTTAGAATTTTGAAGCATTTCCAAGTCGCCATATTTCCAGATACAGATTGAAAAGTTGTAAATTTTCCTGTGTGGCATCGTTCCCTGTTGCCAGCTGATGGATAGTGCCTCACTCAACGGCGTGTGTGTGTGTGTGTGTGTGTGTGTGTGTGTGTGTGTGTGTGTGTGTGTGTGTGTGTGTGTGTTGTGTGTGTGTGTGTGTGTGTGTGTATGTGTGTGTGTGTGTGTGTGTGTGTGTGTGTGTGTGTGTGTGTTTGTGTGTGTGTGTGTGTGTGTGTGTGTTTGTGTGTGTGTGTGTGTGTGTGTGTGTGTGTGTGTGGTGTGTGTGTGTGTGTGTGTGTTTGTGTGTGTGTGTGTGTGTGTGGTGTGTGTGTGTGTGTGTGTGTATGTGTGTGTGTGTGTGTGTGTGTGTGTGTGTGTGTGTGTGTGTGTGTGTGTGTGTGTGTACTCACCTAGTTGTACTCACCTAGTTGTGCTTGCGGGGGTTGAGCTCTGGCTCTTTGGTCCCGCCTCTCAACCGTCAATCAACAGGTGTACAGTTTCCTGAGCCTATTGGGCTCTATCATATCTACACTTGAAACTGTGTATGGAGTCAGCCTCCACCACATCACTTCTTAATGCATTCCATTTGTCAACCACTCTGACACTAAAAAAGTTCTTTCTAATATCTCTGTGGCTCATTTGGGCACTCAGTTTCCACCTGTGTCCCCTAGTGCGTGTGCCCCTTGTGTTAAACAGCCTGTCTTTATCAACCCTGTCGATTCCCCTGAGAATCTTGAATGTGGTGATCATGTCCCCCTAACTTTTCTGTCTTCCAACGAAGTGAGGTTTAATTCCTGCAGTCGCTCCTCGTAGCTCATACCTCTCAGCTCGGGTACTAGTCTGGTGGCAAACCTTTGAACCTTTTCCAGTTTAGTCTTATGCTTGACTAGATAGGGACTCCATGCTGGAGCCGCATACTCCAGGATTGGTCTGACATATGTGGTATATAATGTTCTGAAAGATTCCTTACACAAGTTTCTAAAGGCCGTTCTTATGTTAGCCAACCTGGCATATGCTGCTGATGTTATCCTCTTGATATGAGCTTCAGGGGACAGGTCTGGCGTGATATCAACCCCCAGGTCTTTCTCTCTCTCTGACTCTTGAAGTATTTCATCTCCCAAATGATACCTTGTATCTGGTCTCCTGCTTCCTACCCCTATCTTCATTACATTACATTTGCTTGGGTTAAACTCTAACAGCCATTTGTTCGACCATTCCTGCAGCTTGTCCAGGTCTTCTTGAAGTCTCAAGCTGTCCTCCTCTGTCTTAATCCTTCTCATAATTTTGGCGTCGTCAGCAAACATTGAGAGGAATGAGTCTATACCCTCTGAGTGTGTGTGTGTGTGTGTGTGTGTGTGTGTGTGTGTGTGTGTGTGTGTGTGTGTGTGTGTGTGTGTGTGTGTGTGTGCGCGCGCGCACAAGACGGATTCTGTAGTACCCCTACATGAAGTCTTCTCCCATTTCTAAACGTAAGGACAAAAACATTTGTAGCAAAACTAAATACAACGTGAAATAATTGTTTTTTCTCTCTCTCTCTTACAGAAACTGGTAGTCTGAGTGAGGGACGAGGGAACTACGCCAGTAAGCAGCCGGCGGCAGGTCAAACTTCTATTTTCGTATCACTTTTAGCGTAGGTTTAACGCCTCAACTCTCTTGTGTTGTGATAGCCATTGTTTGACTCTCCATTTTTTACGGTCTACCAAAGTCCGTTACTGGTGTTGGCTTCCGCTCAAAAATGGGGTTGGCGAGTACACAAAAATGGGGTTGGTGAGCGGTCAAAAATGGGGTTGGTGAGCATTGATAAATGGTGAGGGTGTGGCGTTGAAAAATTGTGTTGTTGTTGTTAGAGGTTCATAAAACAGCAGCGTTGGTGAGGTGATTCAGAGACGTTTATCAGTGTAGAGTCTTGCGATGTCTGGTGTGGCTTGCTCAGTGTAGCGCCAGCAGTTGTAGTGCACTTCCCACCACACACCACCACACTCCATCACACACACACACACACCACAAATCACCACATCCTACATTTCTACCACACTCTACCTTCTCATCCGTCATGTGTACTTGTCACTAGCTCGCATTTTCCACTCTTCTCCATCTCTTCTCTATGTCTGACTCCCTCCCCCATCCCGCCCAGGACACAGACTCCTGGCGAGGCAGTGTGCGCCGCCTCCCTCCCCACACCACCACCTCATAATGGCTAAGGGATCAAAAATGGGCTGGAAAAGTGTGTGGCTAATCACTAGGACAAAGTACCTGAGCCGCCCTTCACCTGCCTGGCCGGGCTCTGCCTACCTGTGGCCACACAAACATTAATGTGATGGCCAAGACACAAGTCACAAATATTAGTATATGATAAGAGTTGAGTATTGATGTAATACAGAGGTGAGAACTTTAACACACTCATTACCTTCTCTCTCAACCTTTCCCTTTCTCACCAGCAGTCTCTCTCACCACTCACTCTCACACACACACCCCCTCTCTCACCCTATCTCTCCTCTCAGTACACCCACTTGGACCATATATTGATATTTTATCATTTCAATAAACTTTCCATCTGACGATGGGAAACTTCTGCTTCTAACGATGTTAAGTTGGATTTAGCAAAACAATGAGTAACCACTTTGGTTGTTCCTGGGGAGTAAATGGTACTAATTGTCTCTAAAGTACATAAAATAGTTATTATTCAACACAAACTCTGAGTTAGTGACCAGGAGAGTGATAGTTTAAAATGAACCTATTTTCCAGATAGTTTGAAATGAACCTATTTTCCAGACCATAGCAGATAGACTCTGTGTTGAGTAAACGAGGAATAACTCAATACTGGGAAGAGGTACCCAGTCTTCCCCCCCCCCCGGCTCCTCGGTGCACATCAGGAAGGCTTGCAGTATTATCAACACGTTGCACGACGCCCTCAAGCAACATGAGTATGACTGAGATGCCATACATGGAGATTTTAGCAACTTTCCCTCCTACCTTCGCCTTTGGGACTCCAGGAACACCAACGACTACAAAGAGAGGTAAATCTTCTCCATTTACTTATAACATATATATATAAATTTCAGAATATGAATGTCCCGATCACAAGAGAAAAGTTTGAGGGAAGAAGAGCGCAAGGCCAGACTAGACAGCACTTGGAAAGGATGTGAGGATAAGGAACCGGGACTGGATGGAGGGAAGCAACTATGCCCAATCACATGGACCATCGGGGATCGAACGCAGACCTGCAAGAAACGAGACCACGTTGTACCGAGGAGTCCAAAATGGTTGGGCAAAGTGTGAGGGAAATAATAGCCATTTTCTATACATTTTAGGCAAAAGTAATTACGGAATACCACTACCTAGGAACACATGTTATGTTACATTATGTTATGAGAGTAACATTATCTCTCAAGTTAATAACTTTTCAATTTCTTTGACAAGTTAAATAAATTGTTTCATACTATTCACTTCTCGCCACCACGCCCACACCCCCCACCTCACCACCACGCCCACACCACCCACCTCACCACCACGCCCACACCACCCACCTCACCACCACGCCCACACCACCCACATCACCACCACGCCCACACCCCCCACCTCACCACCACGCCCACACCACCCACCTCACCACCACGCCCACACCACCCACATCACCACCACGCCCACACCCCCCACCTCACCACCACGCCCACACCCCCCACCTCACCACCACGCCCACACCACCCACCTCACCACCACGCCCACACCACCCACCTCACCACCACCCAACCCTCCGCCTGCCCCTCACAGCCATATTCAGGCAAAGCGAAGATTGGGGAATAAATGTGGAAGAAATCAAGCCGAGGGGAATAAACTGGGGAATAAACGACGTCACAGTCTTACAAAAGCAAAGCTCAAGCGAAACAAATCAACTTTTTTAGTGCGAGTGTTTCTTTTGAGCTGAAGAACATCTTCCTTGCGCCAGTGAGAATTTTCAAAGAATAAACAGGCAGAGACTGAGGCGGTACGCGCTATTATGAGTAAAGAATGAACACAAGATGAGGAACATTTGAGTCTAATGCGTGAATAGATGAATACAAAATTATTCACCAGTGTAAAATTGCCATGAATCCTTTTTGCAATCCGAGCCTTTTGTGTTTGGAAACCACAGAAGAGGAGAATAAAGGCCATTGTAGAATAGGCGTCTGAGGGACGGGCAGGGAGAGGGAGGGAAGGGAGAGGGAGGAGGAGGAGAAGAGGGTAGAGAAGATGTAGGGAAAGAAGAGGAGGATGCGGGTTAAATAAGAAGAAGAGGAGAAAAGGGAGAAGAAAGGGGACGAGGAAAAGGGTGATGAAGACATGAGCCAAGACTGAGACTAACAGACGTTGATGTGATGGATGACAGCGATATGCATGAGTAGTGTGAGGAAGCCTTTGAATAAATATACCATTAACTAGGACAATGAGGAATGGAAGGTGGCGCAGAGTGTCTTAGTGGAGGAGGTGCCAGGCTGGTGGTGCTGGGGGTGGAGGTGCCAGGCTGGTGGTGCTGGGGGTGGAGGAGCCAGGCTGGTGGTGCTGGGGGGTGGAGGTGCCAGGCTGGTGGTGCTGGGGGTGGAGGTGCCAGGCTGGTGGTGCTGGGGGTGGAGGTGCCAGGCTGGTGGTGCTGGGGGTGGAGGTGCCAGGCTGGTGGTGCTGGGGGGTGGAGGTGCCAGGCTGGTGGTGCTGGGGGTGGAGGTGCCAGGCTGGTGGTGCTGGGGGTGGAGGTGCCAGGCTGGTGGTGCTGGGGGTGGAGGTGCCAGGCTGGTGGTGCTGGGGGTGGAGGTGCCAGGCTGGTGGTGCTGGGGGTGGAGGTGCCAGGCTGGTGGTGCTGGGGGTGGAGGTGCCAGGCTGGTGGTGCTGGGGGTGGAGGTGCCAGGCTGGTGGTGCTGGGGTGGAGGTGCCAGGCTGGTGGTGCTGGGGGTGGAGGTGCCAGGCTGGTGGTGCTGGGGGTGGAGGTGCCAGGGTGGTGGTGCTGGGGGTGGAGGTGCCAGGCTGGTGGTGCTGGGGTGGAGGTGCCAGGCTAGTGGTGCTGGGGGTGGAGGTGCCAGGCTGGTGGTGCTGGGGGTGGAGGTGCCAGGCTGGTGGTGCTGGGGGTGGAGGTGCCAGGCTGGTGGTGCTGGGGGTGGAGGTGCCAGGCTGGTGGTGCTGGGGATGGAGGAGCCAGGCTGGTGGTGCTGGGGGGGAGGAGCCAGGCTGGTGGTGCTGGGGGTGGAGGAGCCAGGCTGGTGGTGCTGGGGGTGGAGGTGCCAGGCTGGTGGTGCTGGGGTGGAGGTGCCAGGCTGGTGGTGCTGGGAGCCTGGCACCTCCACCCCAGCACCACCAGCCTGGCACCTCCACCCCCAGCACCACCGCCTGGCTCCTCCACCCCCAGCACCACCAGCCTGGCTGCCTCCACCCCCAGCACCACCAGCCTGGCCCTCACCCCCAGCACCACCAGCCTGGCACCTCCACCCCAGCACCACCAGCCTGGCACCTCCACCCCCAGCACCACCAGCCTGGCACCTCCACCCCCAGCACCACCACCCTGGCACCTCCACCCCCAGCACCACCAGCCTGCACCTCACCCCCAGCACCACCAGCCTGGCCCTCCACCCCCAGCACCACCAGCCTGGCACCTTCACCCCCAGCACCACCACCTGGCACCTCCACCCCCCAGCACCACCAGCCTGGCACCTCCACCCCAGCACCACCAGCCTGGCACCTTCACC
>WNGS01104283.1:0-12962 GCA_020271785.1 Procambarus virginalis
GAGCACGGAGAAAAGATATAATAAAAAGAACGAGACAGTACCAAAAGCCAAGAAGCACGGAAGAGGACCAACGAGTCCTAGAAAGGACTGGAGGGAAGCATCACCGGAAGACGCAGACGTTCCAATAATATGGGAAGAATCGACGACCTTGCAGAACCTTCGAGATCCTACAAAAGCAAGTACAAAATCACGAAGGTTCATAAAGGCACAGTCGCACCCGAGACCAAAGGTCATGTAGAACCCTGATACAAGGGAACAGGACCCCAACATGACGGAGAAGTCCCGACCCAGAGAAGATGGATGAGAAAACGGAGAAGAGTACCCACTGATAGGACGGGACTGACAGAACTGATGGGACAAGGAACTGAACCCAGGGAGGGGCCAACGCCCAACAACTCGTACGCAGAAGGGGGAAAGGAAAAGACCCCACTCAGAGGGTAGAAAAACCCCGGCAGGGTCCAACGGGGACCAAGGCCCCCCAAGTCAAGAACCTCCCAGCCCTGGAAACCTTCACTGCAGGCCCCGGGGCTGAACCCCCCCTCCCCCAATGCCACAGCCTCACAAGAAAAAGCGGGGCAGCCGGATAAACACTAAGGAAGGAGCCCACTGGCAGACTCATGCAACATGGCTGGAGGAACAGGCTCGAATGCCGCTGTCGCTACCCCAGAAGGGGAAATCCCAGAGACCGCCCAAGTCTCAAGACAATCGAATCCCCGCCCCGACCCCGAATCCACAGACGGTGAGGATCCGGATGCAGGGAGGAAGGGGAGGGAACCAGACTAGACCACAACAGGGGAAAGACATAGGGGCGCGGATGGACACAAAACCGAAGCGACAAACACCCCCAAGCCCCAGCAAAACAACCAAAACAGGGCAGCCTCGGGGCTTCCTGGGAGCAAAGAACCTAGCACGTTGCAACCACCTGAACCCAACGTGCAACACCCATGCTGTCTGCACCTGCATAGTCAGCATAATACTGGGTAACTGAATCACAAACAAGCAGCAAAACTCGCAGGACTCTAGGTCGAAGGTGCCACCGACCCAACAGGCAGCAGACAGAGGCAAAAACAGTGAGAGTCACCCTGAGACAAGGGGACAGACAACCCTCAAACTTGCACAAAGTGAGGGGGGAAGAGACTCAGGGGGACATCCATCTGACCCACGCGCTCCAGTGGGAATTCCCAAGGTCCTGAGACGGAACTCACGTTCAGGGAAGCCCAGGCATAGTACTGCTAACTGGCACCCAAGTCTACCAAACAACTTTCTAGGAACTGAACCCCCTGGACGAGTACACTCACGGGGACCAAGCAGGGAGTACTACCAGAAAAGAAGAGTACTCAGTACACAGGGTGCAATAACCAAGGCTGACCTCCCCCCCCACCAGGCAGGCAAACAAAAAGAAAAAGAAAACCCTGCAAGAGGACAGCGTACCCAGGTGGAACAGAGCCGGCCAATATGATTGGTGAAAATAAGCTGTGCAGTACCCTGCGCCCCTTACCAGTGCAAACTGCCCCTACCCTAAGGTGAACAAGGGAGACAGAACACCTGAGCACACAAAGGGCAGCAGAAAACAAAGCAGTAAACGGCCTAGCAGAGGCAGAACACAAGGAACTTGTGGTAGGTGGCCCCAAGCCCCAAGGGCAGTACTTACTGGGCACCTAGGGAATGAAGCCATAGGCGCATGCAGCCCAAGTACTGAAGAATAACTTCCGGCTTGTACACCACCTAGAAGGCAGACACCACACACAAGGCACAATGATGAAACAACCACTGGAGCCAGAGCACACAACCATTGCCTACAGCATCAGCCTCAGAACTGGAGTATGGATGGCCGGCGCAAGGGTCTGGGGCTCCCCCCTTTCCCCACCTGGGGAGGGGGGAGCTGCGCGCGGCGATGTGTGACGTCATACTTGTTTTCTCATTTCTGTTTGGGGAGTTCTATCCACTTGTTCTGCTTTTTGTAGCAATTTTCACCAAAATAGGGGTTTGTTTTGGGACGCCTACCTTTCTGGGTGCCTAACCCGGTCGATGGCAGACATAGAATGCTTCCAACCACACCGGGGCTTCAATAGGCCATTGCTCCTCGTGCCTCTGTGAGATGACCAGGTTCTGGCTTGTGGTCCACGGTAGGCCCACAGAACTCCACACACATGACTGATGCCAAAGTCTGACTTTAGCATATCAGCCTGGATAGCTCCGGGGAGCCGACGGGGCTCCCACCAGAAATGACCAGATTCTGATAATAGCAGGACTGTGGTGATACTTAGTGCTGTGCTCTATGGTGGGAGGAGTAATGCTGAGGGAGGGAGGGAGGTGGCGTCGTCTTCTGACTCTGTGTGGCCACCTTGTATTGACTGGACTCACCATACCAGGTTAGTTGTTCGCTATGGTGAACATAAATGTAGATACTTATATATAACGTGTGTATAGAGTGTAATAACAGCAATAGTAGTACAGTACAACCTCGATTCAACATACCCCGATTCAACAAATCTCCGGCTAGTTCGCACACTTTTCAGGCCGGATTTACTCACTCGGTTCGACAAACAATGGTTCGCCGAAGCGGGGGATGTTCAGATTTGCTTACGACGTTGAGACAGAGTTCACAGACTGGTGGAAAACTTTCATATTCTATCACAGATTACAATTATTAATTCCTTCATATGACAAGTTCGATCACACAAGTGGACCACACAAGTGGACCACACAAGTGGACCACACAAGTGGACCACACAAGTGGTCCACAAGTGGTCCACAAGCATACGATGTTGGGACAGAGTTCACAGAGTGGTGGAAAACTTTACCATACCATCACAGATTACAATTAATAATTTCTTCATATGACAAGTTGGATCACACAAGTGGACCACACAAGTGGACCACAAGTGGTCCACAAGCTTACGATGTTGGGACAGAGTTCACAGAGTGGTGGAAAACTGTCTCATTCTATCACAGATTATAATTAACAATTCCTTCATAAGACAAGTTAGATCACACAAGTGGACCACACAACAAGTGAATCATATGAACCAAGCACCAGCCACAATGGTCCACAAGAAGTGACGCATATTAACCAAACACCAGCCAGAGTCGTCCACACAAGTGAACGACTGAGTTTCAATTATTTTCATTCACCGATTTGTGGCACACGTATCTTTGTAAATTAATATAGAGGCTGAAGCGTGAATAGCTAGCTAATGTGTTGAAATCTTCTTATATACATTTTCTGTGATGAAACAAGACGAGTGAGGGTGGACAGATAAGGGAATACTGTACAGTAAACCTCACTTTACAGTGAGGTTTCACTCACTTTCGTCTGTGTTGTCATAGTTCAGTGACCCATGACTTTGAACGTTTCACATTAATAAATCATTTCTAAAACTGGTGTTTTAATAGCTCTTTATTATCCTAATTAAACTAAACTAAATAAAACCAAAAATATACTGTAATATGATAGATATCTGCTATTTGAGAAATTATTCACGTTATTTGCGGCACAACTCCAGTACGAGTGGACGGGTCTAATCCCTGTCCACACAACACCATGATTGTTTTGTTTGATTTCGTCGCCACAGTTCAGTGACCTACGGCTTCAAAATAATAAAATTAATAAATCAGTTCCAAAATAAGTATTTTTTAAAGCTCATATTATCGTAATAATGTTGCTAAACTAAATATATAACCCAAAAATATATAATTTGATGTAAATTGAATATTTAAGAGAAATTTATGTTATTGGATCTGGCTTAAACACCAGCCTACTGAAGGGTGTACGTATACTCTTAGTCTGCATTCGTACAGTATGCACCCAGTCCCCTTAGCTTTGTCTGCGATTGACGTACAGTATTTATCCGCCAGTGGAAGAATAATTGTGGAATTGACCATTTTTTTACTACAGCTCTTTGGTTATAAAACAAAATGTCTCAGGGGCTTACTAATAGTGCCTTATTAATGCCTAAAATGAAGCAATATTTTGCAAGAACTAGTAGCAGAAAATCAACCAGCACGAGAAAAGCCGTACCCAACACGAGAACAGCCGTACCAAGCACGAAAACAGCCGTACCCAGCACAAGAACAGCCGTACCCAGCATGAGAACAGCCGTACCCAGCACGAGAACAACCATACCCAGCAAGAGAACAGTCGTACCAAGCACGAGAACAGCCGTACCCAGCACAAGACCAGCCGTATCCAGCAAGAGAACAGCCGTACCAAGCACGAGAACAGCCGAACCCAGCACGAGAACAGCCGTACCCAGCACGAGAACAGCCGTACACAGCACTGGTACAACAGCCGTACCCAGCATGAGCACAGTTGTACCCAGCACTGGTACAACAGCAGTCAGCACCACCTCAGAAGCAGCTGAACCCAAAGCAGCAGCGAGCATCAGCAAAGCTGATGCAAACATCTAAAAACATCGTGTGCGGCGTGAATAGTTAGAATACGTGTTAAATTTAAGTGTGTACACAGTGTTAAAATTAAAGCTGCAGTAATTTTAGTGTACAATTGTTTTCATAAACAGTATTGTAGTACTCAACATACAGCAGAACTACTTTTAATCAACACAGTGCTAACGGCATAATGCACTGCAGTACGTATTTACTGTAGAGCATTTACAATTTCACGAAACTTCAAGATGGACATACTGTAACTTCAACAATATGGTAAATTTATGAATTACAGTAGTTTTTCGTCGAGAGGTAATATATAGGTAAAGTATGTAATATGATAATGCATTTTCTTGTGTACAAGAAAAAAAGACACTGACATGAACGCCTCCTGAAAGTCACCTCTTGCAACGAATCCAACACTCCAACAAACTGGGGTTGGTCCCATATAGTACGTTGAATCGAGGTTGTACTGTATGTTGGGAGCAGCCATTTTGGTGAGGGAGGTGGCGTCGTCTGCACGACATGTCCCTATGCTCTGTGGACACTATACCAGGGACTCTGTGGGCACTATACCAGGGCACTATACCAGGGACATTCGCTACTGCCTCATCCTCCTCCACTGGAGAATCATCAGCTGCGTTGTCTTCCTGTTCCTGTTGAAGGGCTTGGAGTTCATCGGTGGTCAGTTCTTCATTGTGTTCTTCCACCAACTCCTCCACATCATCACCATCCAATTCCAAGCACATTTGCCAGCCCAGAGTAACAATTTCCTCAACAATAGGCGCATCATTTATAGGCTCAAACCCCTCAAAGTCTACTTCTCTCACACATTCAGGCCACAATTTTCTCCAGCCAGAGATCAGGGTTCTTTGAGTCACTTCTTGCCAGGCTTTGTCAACGAGTTTTAAAGCACTACAAATGTTAAAATGGTGTTTCCAGAACTCTTTGAGGGTGAGGTTTGTGGCTTCAGTCACTTCAAAACATTTCCGGAAAAGTGCCCTTTCATAAAGTTTCTTAAAATTTGCTATGATTTTCTGGTCCATAGGCTGAATTAGAGGTGTGGTGTTAGGAGGAAGGAATTTAACTATGAAGAATTTATTGTATCTGGGCAACAAATCATCTTCCAAGCCTGGAGGATGAGCAGGAGCATTGTCGAGGAGAAGCAGGGCCTTGAGTGGCAAATGTTTCTCCTGCAGATATTTTTCCATGGCAGGGCACAGCACTTCATTCACCCACTCCAAAAAAATAAGCCTAGTCACCCATGCTTTTTTAATAGACTTCCACATCACACACATTTGAGTTTTCTGCACTTTATACAGTTTGAAAACCCTTGGATTTTCAGAATAATACACTAGCAAAGGTTTAATTTTCAAATCGCCACTCGCATTTGAACACAGCACAAGCGTAAACCTATCTTTCATAGGCTTGTGTCCGGGCAAGGATTTTTCCTCCTTAGTAATGTATGTCCTCTGAGGCATTCTTTTCCAAAACAATCCTGTTTCGTCACAATTAAACACCTGTTGCGGTAGGTATCCCTCAGCCTCTGCAAACTCTTTATATTCATCAATAAATCGTTCAGCGGCTGGTTTGTCTGAGCTGGCTGCCTTCCCATGCCTCACAACACTATGGATACCATTTCTTTTTCTAAATTTTTCAAACCAGCCCCTGCTTGCCTTAACCACCGTGCTGCGCCAAGTTTATTGTGAAATTGCCCCAGTGCGCATGAAATAAAGTGTTCCCAAAAAATTATTTTTTCTTCGTAAAATGATAAAGTCCCTTCCCTGAACATGTCTATGTAAAAATAAATACCAAATTCCACTTGCTTTGGCTGTGGGGACGTGGACAAGATGCACTGTGACGTCATCAGGGCCTGGTCGCCCGTGCATGACTCGCCCAGATACAGTCGCGCGTGGCATTCAAGCACCGGGTGCTGCCACAAGTATATTTTCAATTATTTGTTTTATGCATTTCCAATGCGGTTTTATTTTATCGTATATGATGCATATTTTTATCGTATATGATGCATATTTTTATCGTATATGATGCATATGTTTTTTTATCATATATGATGCATATTTGTATCCTTTATAATATGTATACAGTAGAACATTCATAATGTTCCATGGAACTGTGATACATGTGTCAGTAATGTGTCCACAATAATGTTTATTGTCGCAATATTACCTGTTAAAAATTCACTAAAATTACAATATGTACAGTTTCACACACTATTTACAAAGCAACACACTATATTACACACTCAGTACTTCGAAGTGAGTAATAATCAACGAAGTAGCCCATGGTACACAGCGCGACTTCGCTCTCAGTGCACCAGGTACAGATAAATTTTCGCTTCCTGTTTCTTCATTCTGTGTGCTTGCAAATAAAGCACTCACCTACACCCTTGGCTTTAGTACTTGTAGGTTGTATGTAGCCAAGCTTGTAAAGCATAAGGTAGTATTGAAAAGATTATAGGAAATGATCAATTTGTAAGGTAGTCTTGAAAAGATCTCTTTGTATGGTCGCACACAGGAAGAGTGCGACCATGTCTGTCAGTCAGTCAGAAAGTGACTGACTGTCAGAAAGACATTCAGCTAGCCTCAAAGAGTGTCCCCTCAGTTAGGAAGAGATTCAGGTATTCTTGAAAATATCTATAGAAAATACAACCATGGAAACTGCTAACACTGTTCATCTATGCTATTTGTATCAGATGCATCATCACTGAACGCAGAAAACGATTCATCTATGTATCATCTAATAATTGTAGATAGCATAGAATTGCAAGGGAGCCTGTCGGCCAAGCGGACAGCACACTGGACTTGTGATCCTGTGTTCCTGGGTTTGATCCCAGGCGCCGGCGAGAAACAATGGGCAGAGTTTCTTTCACCCTATGCCTCTGTTACCTACCAGTAAAATAGGTACCTTGGTGTTAGTCAGCTGTCACGGGGTGCTTCCTGGGGGTGGAAGCCTGGTCGAGGACCGGGCCGCGGGGACACTAAAAAGCCCCGAAATCAACTCAAGATAACCTCAAGATACCCTCAGAGCTACAACTGGATACGCTCGCTGTATCGTCCTCATAGGTGCTGTATCACTTGCATCCGACCTTTGTGTTAGGTCCTTATTGCGACTAGCTTCACCAATATTATGACCCTTATGTTCTTCAAACAATAAGGTTTGAATTTCACCGACAGAGCGTTATCTTTCAACACCGCATCGGACAGGTGTTTGGGAGCCAGAGGCGCATGCGCCACCCATGGTTGCTCATTCAGTACTAACCCAGCCAGCAGCCCTAGGGCATTCTGGGAATTTTTTCCAAGATGGCTGCCTCTCACTTGAGGTCCTAAGAGTCCATTTCGTACACAACCAACCTCGTACACATTTAGAATTGGTACCGAAAAAATCAAAGAGAGTTTTCTCGGTTGGCGCAATTTCCCGCCGACCGAGAATACTCGGTTTGCGCAGTTAAGTGGTTAATGTCTATCGTATCTGCACTCGTTCCAGGGGTTTTCTTTACAAGGCCTTCTTGCAATACCCTGGCTTTCTCACAAATGATGGCCTCCGAAACACTATCACCCTCTAACTCTTTGTTGTGTATCCAAATTAATAACAACTTTTCCACTTCTTCAAGTACTTGTGGTCTTTGTTTCATGATTGTTCTTACACCTTTTGCCAGTTTAGCACTCATAATGTCCTTTTTCTTGCTAAGTATAGTGCATATCATTGACGTGGCTTTGTTGTACTGCCTACAAAGTTCAACAACACGTGTACCATTTTCATGCTTCCGAATGATCTCTTGTTTTTCCTCTATTGTCATCCTCACATGCGCTTTCTTGCCTTGATCCTTACCACTGGCTTTCTTGGGACCCATGGTGAGATATATAATAACAACTTTTATGGTCAAATGACCAAAAATTCAACAAAACACTGAAATTCCTGGTGAAGAATTGACGCGGGATAGTCACTGGGCGCGAGGCACTGGTAAACTGAGGGGTGAGGGGCAACGATTGCCGTACCACCACGCGCTAGGTCGGCCTGAATGCGTATCAACACACTCGCCTTCCGAGGCAAATTTTCCAAGGAAATCCTGCTCGTATTCCGAAAAACTCGCATACAGAGACACTCGTATTCCAAGGTACCACTGTATATACATTTTACTGATTTTGCGTGCTCACGGGTAACTTTGCTGACTTTAGTCTTTATACTTTGTTATTAGTATTACTTATATATATTGCAGTTGTTATTGCTTATATTTGTCTTTCTATTAAGAGCATTTTATTGTGAATAATTTGATACCACAATGAACAATGTTGCACAAAAATGTCTGTTAGCAAACTGTATGTGTTTGTCTGTGTATTGGGTGTAGTGCGTGTAGTGTAGTGTAGTGTAGTGTGCTCTAGTGGGTAAGGCTTCGGCGACTTTAGGGTCGTTGCGGGATATGCGTCCCCATGTTGTCTAATTTATATGCATGGGTCTGTGTATGAAATTTTATTGCGATCACAGTGATACAAAAAAGAACAATGACGAACAAGTTTGGACTTGATAAACCTGAAAAGAGTAGCAACATGTTCGCGCTATTTGGCGTGCACGGCAAACAAACGACTTAGTTTTTTATTTGGTGCTGGCATCACGTTAGCTTTGGTGACATTTTATACGTATGTTCCTCTAGAACATTTCATTAAGAACACATTGATACCAAACTGAAACACGTACAGTGGCACCTCGACTTACGATTGCCCCTACTTACGATAATTTTGAGTTACGATGTAATTTCCTCGAAAAATGCGGCTCGACATCCGATTGTGTCGTCAACTTATGATATTTGTTGGTACACGTCCAGGTCAACCGAGCGTGTGGTTCCCGGTCACGCGGCCGACCTGCCTCAGTTTACTACAGCTGCCCGCTTAGTGACGATCGCGCCTATAAGAATTTCGCTTTTGTGGTGATTTTTGCATTTTGAACATTAACCCTTAAAGTGCGCATCACTTCATATGAAGTGCTAGGCGTTTTACCAGTCGACTGCGCTTCACTTCATATGAAGCGTTGGAGCACTACGCAAGATTTAAACGGCCCGCGGATACACGGGGTTCACCACACCTTCATCAGGGCTCTTGTAAACAGACGCCATTTAAAAAAAAATCGTGGGCCAAACTCCCGGGTGTTAGGGGCCTCAGTATCGCGTAAGCTACCAAGCCTGACGCACGCAGCATGAGCTCACAGCACTGCTGTTCAGCTTGTGACCACAGCATCGCCTAAAAATGCCATAATATACTTGTTCATGCTATTATGTAGCGATGATATTATTACAGAAGACCCCTGACTGTGATAAAAGTGACCAGGGTTCTGATAATAGCAGGATTGCGATGATATTTAGCGCTGTGCGCCATGGAGGGAGGAGTAATGCTGTGGGAGGGAGGGTGGTGGCGATGTTTTCTGACTGTGTGTGGCCACCTTTTATTGACTGCACTCAGCATACCAGCTTAGTGGTTCGCTATAGTGAACACAAATGTAGATACTTATATATAACGTGTGTATAGAGGGTATAAACAGCAAGAGAAGGTTTGGAGCCGCCATTTTGGTGAGGGCGGTGGCGTCGTCTGCACGACGCCACCGTGCAGACGACGGTGTTGTTTACTGGTTACCACGATGGTCTTTGGGCACCATACCAGTTTATTTGTACAAGTATGGTGAATAAAACAGGTAGATATTTATTTATAATGTGTGTATATAGCGTAATAACACCACACAGTATTGTTGGAGGAGAAATATTAGTGCGTCTGGCCTTGAGGGAGGCAGCCATCAGCTGACTGTGTTAGGTCCTATGTCTTTGTGACTTTACTCACCATACAAGCTTAGATGTACAGTTATGGTGAACAAAACATGTAGATACTTATATATACCGTCTGTATATAGTGAATTACAGCAAAAACAGTATTGTGGGAGGAGAATGTGGGCGAGTCAGATGACTGGAGGGAGGGCGGGAGTGGCTGGCTGGTACACGGCGGTCACTCCTCGTTACTTTTTGACTCATAATAGCTACTTAGTGGTTCGTTATAGTGAACAAAACATGCAGATACTTATATATAACCTGTGCTTATAGTGTAATAACCGACAAAGTATTTGTTCACTGATTGATGAACATAACTGAATCAACAATATGCACACCATATTTTTGAGTACAGCAATGATTCACTTATTTTATTATATAAATATATCAAACTACACACTATTGAATAATATTGCAGCAAAAAAAACTATGAAACATCAATCAGAGACATTGAAATAATTAGGTAATTATCTCTTTGTGGCAACTCTGGCCTGACAGCTGGCGAGCAACAGACTGCCTGGGACGCATGCTGAGTCAGCGCCTATAATTTGCCAGACTTCCCCGCCCTATAGCGGGCAATATATGGCACTTACAATTTTTTTATTATTTTTCCCGTGATCAGTGAACACAAATTAACAGGTTAGGAAGAAAAAATAATTTCTTTTTTTTTCAAAATGACATGCGCCTGTGCGGATAGCAGGATATTAGACCCCGAGCATGTTAAGGGTTAAAGTAATTATTATATATCACGCCATGAGTCCCAGGAAAGTCAGTGGTAAGGCTCAACATACGAGATCCCATGTAAGGATGACCATAGAGCAGAAACAAGAGATCATTCGTAAATATGAAGATGGTGTGCAGGTTGTTGGACTGGCTAGGCAGTACAACAAATCTCAGTCAAAGATATCCACCATACTGGCTAAGAAAAAGGACATTATGGGTGCTAAAGTGATGCATCATTACAGACAAATGTTAAAACAAAGGGAAAAACAAATGTCTCTTGACAAATTTGTAGTGAGACAAACAAGCACTGAACCACAACCAGGTCCTAGTGGTATTCAGGCAAAACGTAGGAGAGAGAGTACCCCAGAGAAAACATCACTGCCTGATGTGATAATGGAAGGGGACTCCCCTTCCAAACAGTAACAACTCTCCTCCTTCCCCCTCATCACCATCATCATATGCCATCAAGAGCCCTCTATAAAGGTAAGTTAAACTTAGGTACTGTATTGTAGTTAGAAAAAAACATTGTATTCAGTTTAAAATGTATTTGTATGTTAATATTTTGAAGGGTGGGGAACGGATTAATTCAAATCCCTTTATTTCTTATGGGAAAAATCGCTTCGACTTACGATCAGTCTCTGGGAACGGATTAGCATCGTAAGTCGAGGCCCCATTGTACATCGATTCCCACGGTCTTGCGGACAGGGCGCGCCAATGTTTCGCACTTTATATACATATGTCTGTGTACGGAATTTTATTACGATCACAGTGATACCAAAATTAACGAAGTAGAACAATTCTGGGGTTGACAAACCTGAAAAGAGCATAAACATTTCATCGCTGTTTGGCGCTCACGGCTAACGATCGCCATAGTTTTTTATTTGCTGCGGGTCTCACGTCGGCTTTGGTGAAATTTTATATACAGTGGTACCTCGGAATGCGAGTGTCCCTGTATGCGAGTTTTTCGGAAGACGAGCAGGATTTCCTCGAAAATTATGTCTCGGAACGCGAGGGTTACCTCGGGACGCGAGTTTGTTGATACGCGTACAGGCCGACCTAGCGCGTGGTGGATCGGCGATCGTCGCCCCTCCACCCCTCAGTTTACCATTGTCTCGCGCCCAGTGACTATCCCACATCAATTCTTCACCTGGATTTTCAGTGTTTTGTTGGATTTTGGTCATTTGACTATACAATATGTTATTATATATCTCACCATGGGTCTCAAGAAAGCCATTGATAAGGTTCAACCTAAGAAAATAGCTGTGAGTAGAGGCAGTAGAGGATGTCCCTCCTTGATTAAGAAAATGTGTGAAGTATGGGAAGAACTGCAAAGTTTTGTTGAAAAAACTCACCCAGATAAAGCTGTAGCAGGCCGTTGCATTGACCTTTTAAATGATAATGTGATGTCTTACTACAGACAAGTGTTAAAATGTAGGGAAAAACAAGTGTCTTTAGAGAAATTCTTAGTAAGACAAGCACGTCCTAGTGGTATGCTGGCAAAATGTGCCAGTGTGTGCATACCAGTAAAGTCCTCACTGCCTGATGTGATAATGGAAGGGACTCCCCTTCCAAACAGTAACTCCTCTCCTCCTCCCCCCTCCTCACCATCTTCCATACGCCTACAGCATTCAAGAGCAAGGTAAGTAATAACTTGAACATAGTTTTGTAGGTTTATTTAGATGAATTAGGTATAAAAATTTAGTTTGATATGGGGTTTTTGGGGTAGTCAGGAACAGATTAATTCATTTCCCATTATTTCTTATGGGAAATTAGCTTCAGAATACGAGTTTTTCGGAATACGAGGTGTCTCCAGGAACCAATTAAACTCTTAAACTGAGGTATGCTGTATATAATATCATATATATATATATTCTTCTAGAGCATTCTCTTGCGAACAAATTGATGCTAAAATTAAATACATACATGAAAAATTAAGGTCAGCAGAACGAAAAGAGTATAAACATTTCAGTGTCTCCGTGCGGTCGCCTGAAATGCCTAGCACATGAGGGGAAAGTTAAAGTCTTCT
>WNGS01104289.1:0-11113 GCA_020271785.1 Procambarus virginalis
TTTATGATCTCAGCCTGCAGGAGAACGAGTCTCACCCTTTGAGAGTTATTCAGCAAGCCTGACCTAACTGGAAGGTCCAGAAATTATAGAGGCGATAACACAGATGTAAAATAGTGGTTGCATTTATATAAAAGTTTGAGATTATGGGCAATGGACTAGAAAAACAGATAAATGACTTGTTGGAAGATGTGGACAATTTACTGGGGCGTGAGGCTCGCTTGTGGAGGGCGATGACCTCACTTGAGGCCAGACATCGCAGGGAGAGGCCGCGCTTCGTCGTGAGCCCGCCAGAAGGGACCCCTAGCGATATTATCTCCAAGAGAAGAGAAGGTGCAGACGTTCCAGCTGTTGAGTCGAGCTGAGGACGTGTGGTCTCAAGTCCTGGACGGCGAGGAGAGAGTATTAAGCCGCCCAGAGACAGTTTTGTGGGCTGTGACAAGCGCCCTGGTCAGACGTTGTCAGAGGGAGAAGCGCCCTCGACCAGATAATCTGTGGTAAGCCCGATTTAAGCCAGTTCATAGTGTTTGCTTGTAGTTGGTCGTGTGCCCAGCGACAGTAGCGATGTTTATTTTCAAATTAGAAATGTTTTGGTATGGCAGAAAGCCTAAAATAAGAGAGTGAAGTGGGAGGAGCGCTGAGCGACGTCCGTCTTCTCTGAGCGCTGGCGGGCACTGAAGGAGCCCGGCTCCTGAGGGAGGAGGCCCCTCCAGCGTGAGTGAGGCTCGCCCAGCGAGGTGGCGCATGGACTCGCCCACGGGGGAGTCCACTCTCATTAAATGTAGAGGACAGATAGAGATTGGAGACAAAGATGTTGTATGATTAATTTTGTTTATGTGTTAAAAAGGGAAACAATTTATTGGAATGCAAATGGGTTGCAGGTTTGTCTTTGGGGAAGAAGTTGCTGAGGACTTGGAAGCCAGCACAGAGGGAGTGGTTGATGAGACTCCAGGCAGGGAGGAGAGGACCCCGAGCTATGAAGAAGCAGTGAGGAGGAGTGTCACGTGCTTCTGCAGAGGTGGTGAAGTGCCACAGTTATTCGAGGAAATTTTATGGTGCAGCAGCCAGGAGAGCTGTGGATGACCCTAGTAGGAGTAGGGAGGCACCATAGTTGTTCAAGGAATCTTCATGGTAGCAGCCTGGAGGAGCTGCAGAGGATCCTGGTGTTTAAGCCCTGAGGAACCTGAAGTTGTCAGGGTAGTGAAATAGTTCTAACTGATCACTTGTATGGAGGTGAGAGTGTTTGTCATTAGCGTGAACGACGCAGTGAGAGGTGAGTGATCGTTTGCTATTTATGTGCAAGAAGTGTATATTGAAGTTAGAGTTACAGACGTAGGCAGGAGTACCTACAGATATATATGTATTCTAAGACTGATAGAATGTATTGATTCGTTGTGTGGCACGGATCATTTATACTGATATATATATGTATGTTATTGCTTTCAAATGCTGATTTGCCTTATATGTGTTTATAGGTATATATATATGTATACATTCTCTTGATGGTATGTAACATTATATTGTAAGACTTAATCTACTTGAGGAGGTTGATAATACCAAGAGATAGGATACCACTTAGCAAGCTGAGGATAGAGTTCTGATGGTGTTGGAGTGCAACCTGATTATAATAGTACAGAGTATAGGATTCATCATTATTATTATATGTATGCGTGTATTGTTATGTACTTCGTCCAGTAAATGTATCAAATTTGCTGGTGTTTGCACTTGTCCCAGTGAGGCTTCCAGGAAATAGTAAAGAAGGAGAGAGAGAGAGAGCAGAAACAGGAACCACTGCTGTGGACAGGGTAAGACAGAAGTCTAGTAAGACAAAGGGATTGAGGAGGTCATATTCCATAAGGAGAGAGTGGGGAGTCACAGCGGCTCGAGTGGGTGTGTGCACGTGACAACAAGGCTGCGTGTTGGAGCCGCATCCCCTAAACGTGTGACGTTGAGCCCCTCTCCAAGAGCCAGAAGTGCCTAGTGTGATCTCCTAGTGAAATATGAGCATTTGTCGAGTTGTGGGTTGGGTGGTGTCCGTCAGCGTAACACACCAATCTCCCCACCGCAACAAAATTGGGGGCCTGTGTCCGGGAGAGTGAACTGACACACCCACACCCTGTCCAAGAGTGGATTTGTACACCCTTGCTGAAATAGATAAACTGTGTGACCGCAGGTGTATATTCTCTCTCTTGGAAGACTCACAGGACAAGATGGATAAGGTGCAAGCATTTGTGAATCAGGCAAGCCTGAGGACTTGGAAGGTTGCACGAGGGATCAATTAAAACAGATAGCAGAAAAGTGTGGCTTTAGGTTGAAAGCATCTAAAGTGGCTGGGATGAAGGATGAGATCCTTAGGCAGTTAAGAGCCAAAAGCGAAGCGGCAGAGCTAGGAGCCCAGAGAGGAGCTGAAAGTGGAAAGGAGGATGATGGGCTGGATGAAGTGAGATCCCAGGGATCGAGTAGGAGCAGCAGGAGTAGCCGCAGTAGCAGGAGTAGCCGGAATAGGAGCTTGGAGAGATTCCAGTTAGAGCTCCAGATGCAGCGTGAGGAGGACAGTTTCCAGCTGGAAAAGATGAAGTTAGAACTCCAGATGAAAATGAAGCCAGAAAGAAAAATAAAACAAGCTGGAAGTAGAAAAAGAGAAAACCAGGCTGGAAGTAGAAAAAGAGAAAACCAGAGGGGAACTGGAGTTGGAACAGGAAAAAGAAAAGAGAAACCAAATAAGGGAACTGGAGTTGGAACTAGAGGTGAAAAGAAAGGAGAGAACAAACAAATGCAAATAGAAGCGAATAGAACCTTGGCTGAGCAAAGGATCGAACATGGGTTGCCAGAGAGCACCACCCAGGTATCACGCTCACCAGATGTTAGGGTTAGGGAGAAGGACATTCCTTGTTTGTTCCAGAAGAGGCAGAGAGCTTTTTCGAGCACTTTGAGAAGGTGGCCAGCATCAAGGAATGGCCACAGGAGGAATGGGCCCAGCTGGTCCAGTTAAGATTGACCGGTGCAGCCAGGAGGCTTACACCCAACTGTCTCTAGAAGAGTGCCAGGATTATGCCACAGTAAAGAGCAGCATATTGCGCTCGTTCCAGTTAACCCCAGAAGCTTATAGGAAGCGTTTCAGAGAGATGATCAAAGTGGGAGCATGTACGTTTGCTGAGACAGCAAGGGATCTGGAAAGACGATTCCAGAAGTGGATTGAAGCTGCTGGAGTTGGATCTTACGCTGACCTGAAGCAATTGATGGTCATGGAGAAGTTCTTGGAGATGATGCATCCCGAAACAAAGTTCAAGATCCAAGACAGGGATAAAGGAGGTGAGAGATGCCGCAGATAGGGCGGACATGATTACGGAAGCATATAAGAGCTTGAGGGAGAACAGAGTAAGAAGCGAGGCGAGACGCAGCAATGGCAGATCCAGTGGAGTCTGGGGAGGAAGAAGTTTTGGTGGGCAGACAAGCAGACCAGCTAATTTTAAGCCCCAGGAGGGAAAGTTGTCGAGTCCGCCTGCTGGAGGTAAACAGGAAAATAAAAATCTGCAGAGGAGGCAAGAGTTCAATGAAACTCCACAGAGCACGAGTAGTACGTCTGGCCCGAGGAACTTCAGTATGAGTGGGCAGAGTCAGAGCCACTCGGGGGCGTATAGGAGAGATTTCTCCCAAATGAGATGTTACAAGTGCAACAGATCGGGTCACATGATGCGAGATTGTCGGCAGGGCAAGAGAGTTGTGACCCTGGCCATGTGTGACCCCCGAAGTAGATATAATAATGTGTTCCAAGACAAACCACAGAAGATGAACTTAGTAAACGAGAGGTATAGGCCGTTCATTAGTAAAGGTTGGGTCGGCATAGAAGGTCAACCCGAGGTGGAGGTGGGTATCCTCAGGGATACTGGAGCCAATCAGAGCTTGATTCTGAGAGGCCTGATAGGAAATGATCGACTGTTAGCTGGCAGTAGGAGGATAAAGGTTCATGGGTTGTTGTCTAAGAGTGACATGCCCGTGTGTGCTGTCCAGTTGAAGTCAGATTATTTGTCGGCGGAGGTGATGTTGGGAGTGTGCCCCAACATACCTGTTCCAGGAGTCCAGGTGATCCTGGGGAACGACTTGTGTGGGTCCAAGGTGTTGCCAGAGCTGATATTAAAAGATGTGCCAGAGGTGAACCAGAAGGACCGTGGTACAAGTGGAACACCGAACAAGGTAGATCTAGCCAGCATCCTTGAAGATGAGGCAGAGGACTGTCAAGTCATTGTATACCCGGCCTGTGTAGTGACAGGGTCGGAGGTAGCCGCCGAAGTCGACACTGAAGGTGATATGGCAGTGTCAACTCCACCAAGGGAGGAGGCCAACATGGACATATCTGGGCTGTTCGACGAAGATCCAGCTCAGAAGAATGAGGATTCGAGGGGACAGGAAGTAAAGATGACCCTACCTGAAAGGTTCAGCGTGAACCGAGTGGACCTGATTAGAGCTCAGAAAGAGGAGTTTATAGATCTAATCAGGGAGGCAAAGGGGGAAACTCATGTCCGGAGTCCCCCGTGTATTACTACTTGGACGATGACGTACTGATGAGGAAGTGGCGGCCGGACAAGGCCGGTGCAGATAAGGTGTGGTTGGAGAAGCACCAAGTGTTAGTGCCGAAGGAGTTTAGGCAGCAGTGCTAGAACTAGCCCACTCCGTGGATATGGCAGGGCACTTAGGGGTAAAGAAGACCTTAAATAAGGTGCAGGAGCACTTCTACTGGCCGAACGTGTGGAAGGATGTAAGGAAGTATTGCAGGACATGTTTGGCGTGCCAACGTGCAGGTAAGCCGGCTCCGGCTATACCAAAGGCACCGTTAAAGCCCATACCGGCGTTTGGCGAGCCTTTTGAGAGAGTCTTGATAGACTGTGTAGGCCCACTGCCAAGGACCAGGAAGGGCCACGAATATTTACTAACCATAATGTGTACAGCCACCCGTTTTCCCGAAGCGATCCCCCTGAGAAGAGTGACGTCGAGAGCCGTTCTGGACAGACTACAGAACTACATTGCGTGGGTAGGAATGCCCAAGGTTATCCAGACGGACCAGGGGAGTGTCTTCCAGTCGAAGTTGTTCAGGGAAACTGTAAAAGGATGGAGGGTAGAGCAAGTGCGCTCGTCACCGTATCACCCTCAGTCGCAGGGAGCATTGGAGCGTTTCCATGGGACGCTAAAGAGCTTGTTAAGGATATACTGCGCTGAGGAAGGGAGTAGTTGGGACGAGGCATTACCATCCGTGTTGTTCGCCATCAGGGATGCGGTAGTAGAATCACTTGGATTCACCCCATTCCAGCTGGTGTACGGACACTCCGTGAGGAGCCCGGTGGGCGCGCTGAAGGAGCAGCTCACCGTGGATAGGCCTAAAGTGGACGTGGGACGGTATGTGAGAACTTTCAGAGAGCGACTCTCTAGGGCCAGAGATTTGGCCAAGGAAAATTTGAGAGCGTCCCAGGCAGAGATGGTAAGATATCACGACAGGAAGGCAAAGGGCAGGAGATTTCAAGAAGGAGATCAGGTGTTAGTCCTCCTACCGGTGAAAGGAAGCATATACGAGTCGAGATTTTGTGGACCGTATACCATCCAGAAGGCTTTAGGAGATGTGAATTATGTAATCCACATGCCAGATCGTCCGAGGAAGTCACAGGTTTGCCACGTGAATGATAAAAAGGTACTACGACAGAGATAAGCCTCTAAGTGGTGACGAACAGATGGAACCCCGTTGCAGACGACTGTGCTTTGTGTGGGAGACAGCGAAGGAACAGAAGAGGAGAACTATAAGTTAGAGAGGGCCGATGGCACGAAGATATCGAATGCGGAAAGCCTGGCCAAGATAGGTGAACGCTTGGGTCATTTAGAGGATGACAAACGCCAGGAACTAGCGGAGATCCTCCAGAGGAATAAGTCGTTATTCACAGACGTGCCCAGAAGACACTGCGGAACGGTGCACGAGGTGAATGTAGGGAGTGCTGACCCCATCAAGCAGCACCCTTACAGAATTAACCCAGAGAAAGCAGCGGCAATGAGAGCCGAAGTGAAGTATCTGCTAGATAACGACTTGGCAGAGGTTAGCGACAGTGACTGGAGTTCGCCGTGCCTCCTCGTGAAGAAGAGTGATGGCACGTACCGGTTCTGCACTGATTACAGGAAGGTGAATTCAGTCACGGTCGCTGACTCGTTCCCGATACCACGCATTGACGATTGCATAGATCGGATTGGGAGCGCACGGTATGTCTCGAAAATAGACCTGCTAAAGGGATACTACCAGATTCCCCTGTCCGAGGAGGCTAAGAGGATCTCAGCGTTCGTGACACCCGACGGCTTGTATCAATATAAAGTGGTGCCGTTCGGAATGAAGAATAGTGGCAGCTGTTTCCAGCGAGTAATGAATCGGATATACAAGGTGCGACTGGATGTGCAGTGTACATCGATGATATTGTCGTGTTCGCTGATTCCTGGAAGGATCACGTGGATCGGCTGGTAGATTTGTTCGATCGACTGGAGAAAGCCAACATGACGATTAACTTAGCAAAAAGCGAGTTCGGGAGAGCCCGCCTGGAGTACCTTGGATACATAGTCGGGCAAGGCGAGGTTGCTCCGGTAAGAACAAAGGTGGAGGCCATTGACACTTCCCGGTGCCCAGGAGCAAGAAAGATTTGTTGAGATACCTCGGTATGATTGGATATTACCGGAAGTTCTGTGAAAATTTCTCCACCATAGCCGCTCCTATGACGAGTTTGCTATCAAAGAGCAAGAAGTGGGAGTGGAATAGAACGGCACAAGAAGCGTTTGAGAAGACCAAAAGACTGTTGACCGAGGCGCCTGTACTAGTGTCGCCCGATTTTGGAACGCCGTTTACGTTATTTGTGGATGCCAGTGATATAGGGCTGGAGCTGTACTGACGCAGCAGGATGATGGAATTTACCGTCCGTGTCTTTTTTTTCAAAAAAATTTGTTAAGCACCAGATGTCGTACAGTACGGTCGAGAAAGAGACTTTGGCCCTGGTAATGGCATTGAAACATTTTGAAGTGTATGTGAGTGGGGGAGGACACCCAGTAACGGTGTATACTGACCATAACCCCTAGTTTTTCTGAAGAAAATGAAGCATGCGAACCAGAGGTTAACCAGATGGTTTTATTGCTCCAAGAGTATGACTTGGTGATAACGCACATAAGAGGGCGAGACAATGTAGTGGCTGATGCGTTATCTCGAGCCTAGCCACTAGAATAACTCTCAAAAATAAGGGGAGGGAGTGTTATGATCTCAGCCTGCAGGAGAAACGAGTCTCACCTTTGAGAGTTATTCAGCAAGCCTGACCTAACTGGAAGGTCCAGAATTATAGAGGCGATAACACAGATGTAAAATAGTGTGTTGCATTTATATAAAAGTTTGAGATTATGGGCAAGGACTAGAAAAACAGATAAATGACTTGTTGGAAGATGTGGACAAGTTACTGGGGCGTGAGGCTCGCTTGTGGAGGGCGATGACCTCACTTGAGGCCAGACATCGCAGGGGAGAGGCCGCGCTTCGTCGAGCTCCCGCCAGAAGGGACCCCTAGCGATATTATCTCCAAGAGAAGAGAAGGTGCAGACGTTCCAGCTGTTGAGTCGAGCTGAGGACGTGTGGTCTCAAGTCCTGGACGGCGAGGAGAGAGTATTAAGCCGCCCAGAGACAGTTTTGTGGGCTGTGACAAGCGCCCTGGTCAGACGTTGTCAGAGGGAGAAGCGCCCTCGACCAGATAATCTGTGGTAAGCCCGATTTAAGCCAGTTCATAGTGTTTGCTTGTAGTTGGTCGTGTGCCCAGCGACAGTAGCGATGTTTATTTTCAAGTTAGAAATGTTTTGGTATGGCAGAAAGCCTAAAATAAGAGAGTGAAGTGGGAGGAGCGCTGAGCGACGTCCGTCTTCTCTGAGCGCTGGCGGGCAACTGAAGGAGCCCTCCTGAGGGAGGAGGCCCCTCCCAGCGTGAGTGAGGCTCGCCCAGCGAGGTGGCGCATGGACTCGCCCACGGGGGAGTCCACTCTCATTAAATGTAGAGGACAGATAGAGATTGGAGACAAAGATGTTGTATGATTAATTTTGTTTATGTGTTAAAAGGGAAACAATTTATTGGAATGCAAATGGGTTGCAGGTTTGTCTTTGGGGAAGAAGTTGCTGAGGACTTGGAAGCCAGCACAGAGGGAGTGGTTGATGCTCCAAGGCAGGAGGGAGAGGACCCCGAGCTATGAAGAAGCAGTGAGGAGGAGTGTCACGTGCTTCTGCAGAGGTGGTGAAGTGCCACAGTTATTCGAGGAAATTTATGGTGCAGCAGCCAGAGAGCTGTGGATGACCCTAGTAGGAGTAGGGAGGCACCATAGTTGTTCAAGGAATCTTCATGGTAGCAGCCTGGAGGAGCTGCAGAGGATCCTGGTGTTTAAGCCCTGAGGAACGTGAAGTTGTCAGGGTAGTGAAATAGTTCTAACTGATCACTTGTATGGAGGTGAGAGTGTTTGTCATTAGCGTGAACGACGCAGTGAGAGATGAGTGATCGTTTGCCATTTATGTGCCAAGAAGTGTATATTGAAGTTTAGAGCTACAGACGTAGGCAGGAGTACCTACAGATAAATATGTATTCTAAGACTGATAGAATGGTCGATTGATTCGTTGTGTGGCACGGATCATTTATACTGATATATATATATGTATGTTATTGCTTTCAAATGCTGATTTGCCTTATATGTGTTTATAGGTATATATATATGTATACATTCTCTTGATGGTAGTGTAACATTATATTGTAAGACTTAATCTACTTGAGGAGGTTGATAATTCCAAGAGATAGGATACCACTTAGCAAGCTGAGGATAGAGTTCTGATGGTGTTGGAGTGCAACCTGATTATAATAGTACGGAGTATAGGATTCATCATTATTATTATATGTATGCGTGTATTGTTATGTACTTCGTCCAGTAAATGTATTCAAATTGCTGGTGTTTGCACTTGTCCCAGTGAGGCTTCCCAGGAAATAGTAAAGAAGGAGAGAGAGAGCAAGAAACAGGAACCACTGCTGTGGACAGGGTAAGACAGAAGTCTAGGAAGATAAAGGGGATTGAGGAGGTCATATTCCATAAGGAGAGAGTGGGGAGTCACAGCGGCTCGAGTGGGTGTGTGCACGTGACAACAAGGCTGCGTGTTGGAGCCGCATCCCCTAAACGTGTGACGTTGAGCCCCTCTCCAAGAGCCAGAAGTGCCTAGTGTGATCTCCTAGTGAAATATGAGCATTTGTCGAGTTGTGGGTTGGGTGGTCCGTCAGCGGTAACACCACCAAATCCACCACTGCAACATACCACACTACTGGCTGCCACACTACTGGCCGCCACACTACTGGCCGCCACACTTCTGGCCGCCAGACTACTGGCTGCCACACTACTGGCTGCCACACTTCTGGCTGCCAGACTACTGGCTGCCACACTACTGGCTGCCACACTACTGACCGCCACACTACTGGCCGCCACACGACTGGCTGCCAAACTACTGGCTGCCAGACTACTGGCTGCCAGACTACTGGCTGCCACACTACTGGCCGCCACACTACTGGCTGCCAGATACTGGCTGCCACACTACTGGCCGCCACACTACTGGCCGCCACACTACTGGCCGCCACACTACAGGCCGCCACACTACTGGCCGCCACACTACTGGCCGCACACTACTGGCCGCCACACTACTGGCTGCCAGATACTGGCTGCCACACTACTGGCCGCCACACTACTGGCCGCCACACTACTGGCCGCCACACTACTGGCTGCCACACTACTGGCTGCCACACTACTGGCCGCCACACTACTGGCTGCCACACTACTGGCCGCCACACTACAGGCTGCCACACTACTGGCCGCCACACTACTGCCCGCCACACTACTGGCCGCCACACTACCGGCTGCCACACTACTGGCTGCCACACTACTGGCTGCCACACTACTGGCTGCCACACTACTGGCTGCCACACTACTGGCTGCCACACTACTGGCTGCCACACTACTGGCCGCCACACTACTGGCTGCCACACTACTGGCTGCCACACTACTGGCTGCCACACTACTTGCCGCCACACTACAGGGTGCCACACTACTGGCCGCCACACTACTGGCTGCCACACTACTGGCTGCCACACTACTGGCCGCCACACTACTGGCTGCCACACTACTGGCCGCCACACTACTGGCCGCCACACTACTGGCTGCCACACTACTGGCTGCCACACTACTGGCTGCCACACTACTAGCCGCCACACTACAGGCTGCCACACTTCTGGCCGCCACACTACTGGCTGCCACACTAATGGCAGCCACACTACTGGCTGCCACACTACTGGCTGCCACACTATTGGCTGCCAGACTACTGGCCGTCACACTACTGGCCGCCACACTACTGGCTGCCACAATACTGGCCGCCACACTACTGGCCGCCACACTACTGGCCGCCACACTACTGGCTGCCACACTACTGGCTGCCACACTACTGGCTGCCACACTACTGGCCGTCACACTACTGGCCGCCACACTACTGGCTGCCACACTACTGGCTGCCACACTACTGGCTGCCACACTACTAGCTGCCAAGCGACTGGCTGCCACACTACTGGCTGCTACACGACTGGCTGCCACACTACTGGCTGCCACACTACTGGCTGCCACACTACTGGCTGCCACACTACTGGCCGTCACACTACTGGCCGCCACACTACTGGCTGCCACACTACTGGCTGCCACACTACTGGCTGCCACACTACTAGCTGCCAAGCGACTGGCTGCCACACTACTGGCTGCTACACGACTGGCTGCCACACTACTGGCTGCCACACTTCTGGCCGCCACACTACTGGCCGCTTTACTACTGACCTCCACACTACTGGCCGCCACACTACTGGCTACCACACTACTGGCTGCCACACTACTGGCCGCCACACTACTGGCCGCCACACTTCTGGCCGCCAGACTACTGGCTGCCACACTACTGGCTGCCACACTTCTGGCTGCCAGACTACTGGCTGCCACACTACTGGCTGCCACACTACTGGCTGCCACACTACTGACCGCCACACTACTGGCCGCCACACGACTGGCTG
>WNGS01104300.1:0-12695 GCA_020271785.1 Procambarus virginalis
ATATCCTCCCCCAAGGGTATATACGGAAACTGTAAAATATTTATTTTTTGACCCTATATATTGGCGTTTTGAAGGTGTACAAAGAGTGTAAGCTAGGGGGGTGTGTCAGCCCTAGCGACCCCAAAGGGTAACGGGGTACCAGCTCAGAGTAACAACACGCCCTAACACTAACTTGTACACCACAACTATGCCAATACTAGGGTCAAAATAACGTTCCGTTGATCCTCACCCACCAAGTGGACTCTACAGCCAATCACGTTTCGAGTTTTCAATTGACGTCACATTCTCGCAAGCTCTACTCTCATTGGTCGGCTCGACATAATTGGATACTCTAGTAATTCATGACAATTATTTATTGAACATGAAATATATACACCCAAATGTATACTCAATGTATCTGAAACATACATATACCAAATGTATGAAAAACAATGTTTGACTTTACACTCACAAATGATGACTTTGGATTACTTATTATTAAATAACTATTATTATAATGATTAAATAATATGAATACTTATTCAAGCTGTAAGTACAGTACAACACAGTACAGTATAGTATAGTACAGTACCGTACAGTACACTTCCGTACGGTACAATACACTAAACTACTATACATTACAATACATTACAGTACCGTACCATACAGAACAGCCAAGGGCACAGTACTCTGCAGTACAATACAGAACAGTACAGTACCGTATAATACAGTACACTACAGTCAAGCGGCGTACAGTACTCTACATAACACTACAGTACACTTCAAGGTACAGTGCCGTACAATACTCTACAGTACAGTACAGGATACAGTACAGTATTGTACAGTACCGTACACAACAAAACCGTACACTACAGTCAAGGGTACAGTACAGTACAGTACAATACAGTACAGTACAGTACAGTACAGTACAGTACAACACTACAGTACATTAATGTACGGTACAGGTACTATTGTAAAATATAATACACTACAGTCAAGTACTGTACACTATAATATACAAGAGTATAGTACACTATAGTATTGTACAAGATACATTTCACTACAGTCCAGTACAATACAGTTCAATACAAAAGAGTACAGTACAATACACTACAGTACCGTACAGTCTAATATTGTACAGTATACTTAAGTACAGGGTACAGTACACTACAATACCGTACAGTACAGTGATATACAGTACAGTCATATACAATACAGTATTTTACAGTACAGGATACACTTCAGTACAGTACAATGCACTACAATAAAATATAGTCCAGTAACGTAAAGTACAGTAGATTACAGTACAATACAATTACGTACAGTACACTACACGGTACAGTACAGTATAATAGATGCTACAGTACAGTATACTACAGTACTGTACTCTACTGAACACTGCCGCACAGTATTGTATAGTGCAGTACAGTACACTACATTATTGCATAGTACAGTACCGTACAGTGAACTACAGAACCGTACAGGACACTCCAGTACAGTACTGTATACTACACAAAAGTACAGTACCGTACATTGCAGTACAGAACCGTACAGGGCATGCCAGTACAGTACTTTATACTACACAAAAGTACAGTACCGTACAGTACAGTATGGTACACTACAATATGGTGCAGTATAATGCAGTACAGTATAATACAGTACGGTACAGTGCAGTACAAAACACTACAGTACAATGCACTACAGAGGATAAACAGTACAGTACAATGCACTACAGAGGATAAACAGTACAGTACAATGCACTACAGAGCATAAACAGTACACTATAGGACACAACAGTACAGTACTGTACACTCACAGTTCGATACTTGCCTTTCAAATATACAAACGGGATCACCATTATAATTGTTTCTACTTAAATAACTGTTTCTTGAATATAACAAGGCGTAATAAGCACAAATTTCACGTAAGATGGGGAGGGAGGAGATTGCTGCAATGGCAATGTATGCCAACTGACGCTAGTATCACTAATGACCATTGTTATTGGATTATTACCTTTCCAACCGGTCATTTCCCTCTCTAAACAACACCAATGTATATTTATATACGTAATTTAAGTCATAGATGCACACTACCACTAGTAATAACGAATATTTAGCATGCAATCAAATAGTGTTTTACACATTTATGCAAAATTATCAGTCATTTGGATTAATAAAGATATTGTGCGTTACACTTCGATCATTTGAACTCTTGTGAGTTGTTTTTTTAGAGAATGACGCTATATTATGCTATGTTAAGCTAAGGTAAGCAACCTACGCTAGACTGGACTAGGCTAGGGTAAGCTAGGTAAGGTTAGATACAGTACCGTACAGTACATTGCATTACAGAACATTATAGTACACTACCCTACAATACAGTACAGTACCGTCGGTCGGTACTGTACTGTACGACCGGCTCAGGGAGCTGGTCGCCCGAGCGGACAGCACGCTGGACTTGTGATCCTGTGGTCCTGAGTTCGATCCCAGGCGCCGGCGAGAAACAATGGGCAGAGTTTCTTTCACCCTATGCCCCTGTTACCTAGCAGTAAAATAGGTACCTGGGTGTTAGTCAGCTGTCATGGGCTGCTTCCTGGGGGTTTAGGCCTGGTCGAGGACCGGGCCGCGGGGACACTAAAGCCCCGAAATCATCTCAAGATAACCTCAAGATAACCGTTCACTACAGTATAGTACAATACAGTATAGGACAGTGCAGTACAGGCTACACTACAGGATACAATACAGTACATTTCAGTACAAGGTGCAGTACATTACAGTAAAGTATAGTAGAGTATAGCACAGCATAGTGCAGACCAGTACAGTACAATACATTACAGGAAAGTGAAGTACAATGCAGAGTACAATACAAACTATTGTACATACAAGTACAGTGGAAGATTTTCTACTAAAAATTCCGCTATAAATCGTACTAGAAATTTATCTACAAATCCTACAATAAATTCCCCTAGAAATCCTACTAAAAATTCCCCTAGAAATCCTACTAGAAATTCCCCAAAGAAATCCTACTAGAAATTAACCAATAAATCCTATTAGAAATTCCCTTTCAAATCCTACCAGAAATTACCTGAGCCATATTTTGGAGCCAAATTCTAGCTCTCTGCACCTATTCGCAGTTTGAAATTCCGACTTTTATAACGAAAATAGGCCAATTGCTGAAAGCGGCAGTGGGTCACATTTTGCCCAAACCCCCCACCAGTTTTCTAAATATCCCAAACATCCCCAATTCGATACCTGAGCCATAATTTGGAGCAAAATTCTGGCTCTCTGCACCTATTCGCAGTCTGAAATTCCGACTTTTTACACCGATAATAGGCCAATTACTGAAAGCGGCAGTGGGTTACATTTTGCCCCCCCCCCTCCACTTTGTAGTATACCCCCTGGTATAGAGAACGAAAGTAAAGAATACGGGTACAGAGAGAAAAGGGAAGAAAGAAAGGAGATATCAGAACCCCCCCCCCCGTGTTACAATGGTGCACAGCGGTGGTTTCAACAATTTTGTTTGAATTGTTGAAAGGCTCACACGTCTAGCCATTCGGACACGTGCGTAGATGGTAGGGCAGACAGCCACAGCCGCGGGCCAGGATTAGTCGTGCGCCTCACAACAGTGCGGTTGAGTGGGGATTGGCGAATCTTGGGTTCATGCGAGCTGATACGATTAAGGATTAGTTAGTAAGTAATTCTGTTCAGTTTCATTGGCTAAGGAGACCGCTCCGAGTTGATTGGACTGGGTACCATACTCGACCCATTCAGAGGTGTTGGGAGCCACCATACTCTCAACAGCAGTTCCTTGTGGACTGTCTGGCCGGATTTATCTGTGGGACGCCAGGAGATAGGTCCGAGGGCGTTGTTAGACGACCCAAAACGCTAGGAAAAACGTAAATCCGTGAAGGGCGTTGCAGCCTCCGAGGGACGGACTAGTAACCTACCTAGCAACGATTCAACGACTAAGTGATCGCACACTTAGTCGAGGTTGAGTCGCCACTAGTCTTAATTGTTACTGAAAGCTGCGTGTCGCTCTGTTAGAATCTAGACGGTCGAGACCCCTAGGCTAGACGCGGTACAGCGGGCCGGTAGGAGCAATTATAGGATTAAGTCGAGTGTATCTTTGAATTAAGTATAATTAAATTTTTGTAAAGTAATTCCTTTTCATTGCGCTGTTCTAGAGATTAACTTTTTTTCCCCTAAATTCAATCCCCTGTTAAAGATTTTCCTACGTGTTAGTATTTTTTTGTATATTAGGCTAAGTGCGTACATTAAGTTTTGCTGTTCCTTGTTGTATTAGTCTAAGTCAGAGGCGTTGTTTCTAGAGCGTAGTTAATCCTCTGGATGCAGGCGATGAGTCACAATAACGTGGCTGAAGTATGTTGCTATCCTCTTCTTATTCCTATTACTTTTCCTTCGGTGGTTATAATGGGAGCTGCCTCGTATGGGCCAATAGGCCTTCTGCAGTTCTCATTATTACTACTATTCTCTACACCTTACTTTCCTCCTCACCTCTCTCTTGCCTATTTATTACCCGTTCTCTACCTCATCACAAGCGACTTGAGAATGGTCCAGGACGGACCGAAACGTCGTCGTCCCTTCAACTTCTAGTGTGTGGTCTGGTCAACTTAATCCTCTGGACTTAGGGCTATAGGTCGGTCACGATAGTTAAGTGAAGGAGTTTGTTAAGGGATAGTAATTTTCGTGTGAGTGCTTGATAGAACTCGTGGAAATATTTCTAAGTATTTTGGGATAAGTTTACGGCTAAGTCAACGTCGGAAAGTCGTTAACTGTAATTAATTTGTATTCGTGGGTCAGGTATATGATCTGGGCGTCATTAGGATTCTCCAGTCGATGCGAGTAATATTTTTTCTAGTTTTTACCAGTAAGACTTGTGAATTGTGCATTTTAGACTTAGATTTTTTTTGTAGAAACGTAGGTGGAAAACTTTTCTAAGTCCAGCTTCGGCTAGAATCGTACATTTTGGCGAAAATTCGAATTCTCATGTTTCGTGTATATTCTGGGGCCAGTATTACCCTCTAGTGCGCGCAAGGGACGTAATCCTGTTCTTAAGCATTAAACAGTGATAATTACATTTTTGCCGAATTTAGTTATTTTTCGAGAAAATCGTGTTGTAATTTTGTTAAGAGTCCACTTGAGGTGAAAACCTCGGATTTTGACGAAAATTCGAATTAATGTGTGGAAACCGCCCGATGTGTCACTATTGTTTTGTATACAGCGTCAATATTAAAGAACAGCGTATTTATATCTGGGAACGAAAACCCATTTTTGTGAATTAAGGGAGTTTGCGATACTTGGGATGATAGTTTTTCTCAGTCAGAAAAAATGGCAGAGTCCAGCATTGAGTAAAAACGCAGTTTTTGGTGAAAATTCAAATTTTGGCAAGCACATATATATCCTGGGAGTCTATATTAACCGCTAGAGCTGTTTAGTAACGTAAAACTAGTTATTTTCCTTCAGAACAAAAATTGTGATTTTTCAGCGTTTAAGCGAAAAAGCGCGGGACTTAGTTTTTTTTCAGCGCAGCTGGTCCCGCTCCATCAGTCATCAGTGGCCACGCTGTTCACTTCAAGTACGTTTAGTATTCAAGTACAGTAAATATTCTTTATTAATCCATCACGAGTGTTGTGCGTTAGTTATTTTATCATTTTAAATTGTTTTATATAAATTAGATTCTTTAATTTTCTTAACGTAAAGGACTTAGGTTTCAGTAATAAAACTGCGGGTTATTTCAAGGTCAGGCACGAGTGCGGGGCAGACGCTCATTCATCGAATTCACTTCAGGGATTCTCTCGATTAATCGTTGTATTTCCAACTTTGGGAATTTAGTTAGTTTTCTCTTGGAAAAAGAGTTGTTTTATTTGTGTAAGTTCACGGTTGTAGTGAGTCCGGGTCGAGTGTGTATTGAAGGGTAGCTACAAGAGACATGGCACACCAGCAATCACAGGACATGCTTAACCCAGACAGTGACCAGTCAGTGGGGACCAGTGGGAGTGGAAGTGTAGACTGTGGAGGATAGCACCTCTTCCGACACCACTGGGGACCGCTCAGGTAGCTCAGCTGACGTCACAGGTGGGGTCAGTGGGACTGAGGCGACGGGGTCACAGGTTCTGCATGGGACTGGGCAGCCGAGGGTATCTTTCCGTGCCAGTACAGATACAATTATTTACATGAGTGGGGAGTCTCGCGAGGATTCGTCCCAAGAGTGGTGGGAGCCGTCTTGGGTTCCCCCACACATAACATCGACGCCACACCAACAGCAGGAATTACCTCACAGAACAACAATACCACAACACCTGGGTACACCTCACCCATCACTACAACAACCTCAACCCCACCCTCTATACCCACCCCATCCTCAATTCCTATACCCACCCCAACCTCATTTCCTATACCAACCCCAACCTCCATTCCTATACCAACCTTTCCCCCAACCCCAGGCCACCCCTTATCCATTCCTACCTCAGGCCACCCCATACTCATTTCAATCCCAGGCTACCCCATACCCATTCCAACCTCAGGCCACCCACACCATACCTCAACCCCAACCTCCATCCACACCCCAACCCGAGGCCACCCAAGCCATACCCCTACCTTTTTCCCAACCCCAGGCCACCCACACCATACCTCAACCCCAACCTCCATCCACACCCCAACCCGAGGCCGCCCACACCACACCTCAACCCGAACCCCAACCACAACCCAGTTCCCAACCCCAGGGCCCACCCACTTCCAGTAGCCCCGCGTCATACAAACCGGGAATTATGAGTCTGATTCCCAGGTTGATTCTGCCGACACTCAGAGGAACGGAGTTGCCGCTTATTAAGGTGGAACGCAACCGCCGAGTGGAAGACTGGCTTTGTCAGATTAGCTCGATGCTGGAGGCATCGAACATCCAGAGGATAGTTTGAAAATTACTCTCGCTATGGGGGCTTGCGTGGACATAGCCGGTCCACTGGCGAGATTGACAGAGTTTCAGCACCTGACGACTTGGCCACAGTTTGTCCAAGCGATTAGGAACAGATTCAAGGAAAAGGTGTCAGAAGATTAGGCTCATTTTTATCTGCAGTCACTTAAGAGGGATGACCGCAGCACTGTCAAGGATTTCGGGACACTATTAAAGAGCAGGGTTGACGACCTCACTATGACCATTTGGTCACCATTTGGTCCGTGAGACATCTCCCGTCACGCAGGGTGCAGTTGCGCCTCCACAGATCTCCAGTATCATCTTTTGATACTGGTAATGGCTCAAAAGGGCCACCACTAACGGGCTATTCATGCCCGTGCCACCTCTTGGATGGCTTAATCTTAATCATCATCAGACCTCACTACGGAACTGGGGTTAGATTCGAGTCAGGCAGAGCGATTAGACAAACAATTTTTCTGCAAAACGTTACCTTCTGCTATGGGGCCGTTTTTATTTGCGGAGGGAGCGTTTGTGAGTTATAAAAGACCTAGTCCAACAGGCCGCCACAGCCCTAGACAGGCAGACGCACACAGGGACATCGGGCGCTCAGTCGTCCCCATACGTAGAGGCGTTAAGTAAAGGCGGGCGGGACAAGCTGAGTAACTGTAGCGCGGGTTCATCAGGCGGGAAGCAGCCCACAGCTGCAAGTTCGAGCCACCCTGTGCGGGGTACCAACAGAGATCCGCGGAGGTCTTACTCCTGCGGGAAGCGCGGACATATACAGAGGGATTGTAAAATCACTAGTACGAAAGCATGAAAGCAAGCTCGTAGTGATGGTAGGTCTACTTTTGAGGTGAAAGTGGAAGGTGTAAGATTGACAGCTTTTGTTGATACAGGAAGCCAGGCAACTGTAATCAAAAAGTCAGCCTTCAGCAATTTTAAGTATGCACGTCTTAAACGTTGTGCAAAGACATTAACAGCGGTCAATGGGGAAAAGATTGAGATCGTAGGCCAAGGTACAGTTAATTTTGAGATTGATGGGGAATTGCAGCCTCACACATGTACGATCGTAGAGAACCTTGATTTTCCTGGTCACATCTTAATGGGAACTGATTTTCTGTCGCGATTTGATTATTCCTTGTCTGCTCAACAAGGGGCTAGGAACTGCAAGTTGCAGTTGGGACAGACTTCCTACCCAGTGGAGATGATCGACCATCCCCCAGTTGTAGCTTCAATTAAGAGGAAGCAGAAATATAATGCGCACTATCCAAAATTTATTTTTAATTCTAGCATATAATGGAATAGACTTGTAGGAGAAAATTCTGTTAAAGTGCCAGATTTTCGAAAAGCTGATTTTAATAGCCTAAGAATTTTTTGGGTCAAATAGATTGGAAAGTCTTGGGTATGGGGTGTGGGCCGGTCTTGGAGCGAGACATGAACCCAGCGATAGGTGACGTAAAAGGGGATTTCGATGTGGATTCAATATATAACTTATTTAAGAATATTCTAAACAAAGCACAGGAACGTAGTATACCATACAAATTGAACAGATCGAATACTAATGACCCGAAACATGTTTCCTCGAAACATGTTTCCACGAAACATGTTTCCACGAAACATGTTTCCACGAAACATGTTTCAAGGAAACATGTTTCCACGAAACATGTTTCAAGGAAACATGTTTCCACGAAACATGTTTCAAGGAAACATGTTTCCACGAAACATGTTTCAAGGAAACATGTTTCCACGGAAACATGTTTCAAGGAAACATGTTTCGTGAAACATGTTTCGAGGAAACATGTTTCAGGAAACATGTTTCGAGGAAACATGTTTCGAAACATGTTTCGAGGAAACATGTTTCGTGGAAACATGTTTCGAGGAAACATGTTTCGTGGAAACATGTTTCGAGGAAACATGTTTCGTGGAAACATGTTTCGAGGAAACATGTTTCGTGGAAACATGTTTCGAGGAAACATGTTTCGTGGAAACATGTTTCGTGGAAACATGTTTCGAGGAAACATGTTTCGTGGAAACATGTTTCGTGGAAACATGTTTCGAGGAAACATGTTTCGTGGAAACATGTTTCGAGGAAACATGTTTCGTGGAAACATGTTTCGAGGAAACATGTTTCGTGGAAACATGTTTCGAGGAAACATGTTTCGTGGAAACATGTTTCGTGGAAACATGTTTCGTGGAAACATGTTTCGAGGAAACATGTTTCGTGGAAACATGTTTCGTGGAAACATGTTTCGTGGAAACATGTTTCGTGGAAACATGTTTCGTGGAAACATGTTTCGAGGAAACATGTTTCGTGGAAACATGTTTCGAGGAAACATGTTTCGTGGAAACATGTTTCGAGGAAACATGTTTCGAGGAAACATGTTTCGAGGAAACATGTTTCGTGGAAACATGTTTCGAGGAAACATGTTTCGTGGAAACATGTTTCCAAGAAACATGTTTCGGAATGCTCGGAAACGTGAAGAAGAAACATCGTCCTCCACAACAAGAAACACCCTCGGAATACTAATAAAATCCTAATAAAATGCTAATAAAAATGCTAGAAATCCTAATAAAAATCCTAGAAATCCTACTAGAAATTTGGGTGTAGGGGGAATGGGGGTGAATGGTTGGGGGGATGGGAGGGGTGGGGGGGTTGGGGGATGTCGAGGGGGGTGGCGGGTAGGGGAATGGAAATCCTGGAAATGCTAATAAAATGCTAATAAAAATGCTTGAAATCCTAATAAAAATCCTAGAAATCTTACTAGAAATGGGGTGTAGGGGGGAAGGGGATGTATGGGGGGGGGGGGGGAGGGAGTCGTGGTTGGGTTGTGGGGGGTAGGAACAATTTGTTAAGTTTTACGTGTTTTTATTTGTATAATTTTCATTAAGAATGTATAAAAGGATTACACAGTTTGAGACAATAGGTGGCTAATGCTAATAGTTGGCATACAGTTAGCATGGGAGCAACAGATTACACTGGCAAGTCTTGGATGCATTATATGATGTAAGTAATTATGAAAAGAAGGCACCAAACCGGGAAGGCTATGTAGCACCATGAAGTGTGCGGGATAATCAGAGGGCGCTAAATATCACCAAGGATGCCAATACGAGAACAAAAACGCATAAGGCGAACGATATCAAAAGTATCCGAGTCACCAAGAATTCTATTGAGGGACAAGTGACCGCGAGGGACGGTCGGAAAGCAAGACACACGCTCGTCCTGGAAGTCAGGACATTCAAGAAGGACATGCACGACCGTAAGAGGGACAATGCAATTAGGACAATAAGGAGCAGGGCGGCGCTCCATCAAGTGACCATGGGTTAGGCGAGTATGGATTATATGATGTAACAACAGTAGATAAACAAAGTAATTGCAACACTCCAGTTACCTACTATGTACCAGCATAGTATAAAACTTGATCCCGTAGACACTACGGGAGTTGTGGATCAGTGTTTAAAGGGAATTCGGAAGTAATAATACAGCCGATGCCATCTGTCGGCACAAAAGAACACTACCAACTGGCTGGTCAACAGTAGCCATAAGATACAGCTTACGCCATCTGTTGACATCAAAGTACACTACCAACACGCCAACACACAAAATACAACTATCGCCATCTAGTGCGTCGCCCATGTACTACCAATAGCCAAACAGCAGCCCATAAGGTGGGTTGTTGGACTCGAGTAAGAATTCTCATGCTGGCATATCATTGGTAGAAACTCTTTGGTGACATTCAATACAACAGCCAATCACAGGCCGGGATCAGCTAAAGGTTCCATCCACTTAATAAATCATCTTTGTTCAGCACACCATCCCTGATTATAACATTATGCTTCAACTTTAATCTACCAAAAATGTGAAGTGTTAATTATTTATGTATTAATAAATTGATAATTAAATATTGCAGGATATAAGAGGTGTTATATAAAAATAGCCTGGCTACCTAACTTTTGACGTCATCAGTGGGGGTTGTCTAGACACAAATAACGTTAAATAATATATATAAATATGTTTATTCAGGAAAGGTACGTACATAGAGAGATTTTACATAAGTTGATCGATTTATAGATAGAGCTAGTACATACAATGCCTAAAGCCACTATTACGCAATGCGTTTCGGGCAAGAAAACATTAATATCTAAAACTTAATGCTAATTGAACAAAAAGAATAAAATGTTTTGAGGACAGATACAAATAAAGGTACAAAAAAAAGGGGGGGAACATGACTGAAAAGCAGCACAAATACAATATGTAGACAAACAGTGTTGAATAAGAAAAAAAAAAAAAAAAAAAATAAGACATGGGTTGACAATAGAGGGGTAAGGTAGGTTACAGGGAGTTAACAGGTAGTGTTTAGTTTTAATCTTAAACTGGTTGAGAGAGGTACAGTCTTTAACATGGTTGGGAAGGTCATTCCACATTCTGGGTCCCTTGATTTGTAGAGCATTTCTAGTTTGGTTAAGTCGTACTCTTGGAATATCAAAACTGTATTTATTTCTGGTGTGGTGCTCATGGGTTCTGTTACAGCTTTCAATGAAGCTTTTGAGGTCAGGATTGGCATTACAGTTCAGCGTTTTATATATGTATAATACACATGAGAGAATGTGCAGTGACTTAATATCTAACATATTGAGAGATTTGAGTAGGGGTACCGAGTGATGTCTGGGGCCAGAGTTGGATATTGTCCTAATAGCAGCTTTGTGTTGAGTAATTAGAGGACGTAAATGATTTTGGGTAGTAGAACCCCAAGCACAAATACCATAGTTGAGATATGGATAGATGAGGGAGTAATAGAGAGTCACCAGGGCAGGGCGGGGTACATAATATCTGATCTTGAAAGAATGCCAACAGTTTTTGAAACTTTTTTGATATATTTAGAATGTGTCCCTGGAAATTAAGCTTGTGATCAATGAGAACGCCAAGGAATTTGCCATCTAATTTGTTACAAATTTGGGT
Organism: Procambarus virginalis; assembly: GCA_020271785.1. NCBI lineage: Eukaryota > Metazoa > Arthropoda > Malacostraca > Decapoda > Cambaridae > Procambarus > Procambarus virginalis. Next base: position 11,864 of record WNGS01104300.1, read on the forward strand.
ATTGTTAATCTTGAGATTTATTTGGTTAGAGGATTTATTGCCAAACAGAATATAGAAGTTTTGTCAATGTTAAGGGTGAGTTTGTTGGCAGTTAGCCAAAGATGGACTTTATTAAGCTCGGTATTTACTGTGGCATTTAGAGCAAGGGGGTCAGGACTGGAGTAAATGAAGGTTGTGTCGTCAGCAAATAGAATTGATCTAAGGTGTTGGGAGGCATTTGGAAGGTCATTAATGTAGATGAGAAAGAGGAGAGGGCCAAGTATACTGCCCTGAGGAACACCAATGTTGATGGGTAGGGTAGGAGAAATTGAATTGTTCACAGAAACATACTGGAGTCTATCAGTAAGGTAAGATTTGAGGTATTGCAGGGAGAGTCCTCTGACTCCATAATGATGTAATTTAAGAAGAAGGTTTTGGTGGTTCACAGTGTCAAAAGCCTTACGCAGGTCCACAAATAACCCAACAGGGAACTCATTTTTATCAAGAGCTGCATGAATTAAGTTAATCATACTAATCAGTGCATCGTTAGTGCTTTTTTTAGGTCTGAAGCCATATTGGCAAGAGCTAAGTATATTGTGCTTGGCTAGATAAGAGTAGAGCTGCTTGTAGATTAGTTTTTCAAAATTTTTGATAAGTTAGGCAGGATTGAAATAGGTCTGTAGTTGTTAACATCTGTGGGATCACCACATTTGTGGACAGGGGTTACTCTCGCTTTTTTTAGAATATCTGGAAAGGTTTGGAGTTCAAGTGACTTGTTGAAGAGCAAAGCAATTGCAGGGGCTAAGGATCTGGAGGCTTTTTTGTAAATTAATGTCGGAATCTCCTCAAGGGC